>PVJS01044169.1:0-16771 GCA_004027185.1 Glis glis | reverse complement strand
TACCACTTCTAGGCATCTACCCCAAAGAACTAAAACCCAACTACCAGACTAATGCATGTGTATCTATGTTTATAGCTGCACAATTCACAATTGCCAAACTTTGGAACCAGCCAAGGTGTCCATCGACAGATGAATGGATCACAAAACTATGGGATATGTACACAATGGAATTTTACGCAGCCACAAAGAAGAACAAAATTACATCATTTGCAGGGAAATGGAGAGAACTGGAGAACATTATGCTAAGTGAAATCAGTAAGTCACTAAGAGTGAAAAGTCGGATGTCCCCCCCTAATATGTGGAAGTTAGATAGAATGGGACTTAGAAGGAACTCCCGACAAAGAAGAAGAAAACTTTAGATGAACAAAGAAGGTGACCTAACTGAGGGAGTTGGGAGGGGGGTGGAGGGAAACACACTATAGCACATGGTGTATATACACAAACTTATAAGACTCAATCACTATGTGGAGCACGAAAGGGAGGGAGGGGGGAGGGAATAGAGTGGGATTTGAGGGAGGGCTAAATGAGCAATGTGTGCATGTATGATGCTGCTACCCTGATGTGTATCAAAATGTATAATTACAATGCACCAATAAATGAATATAAAAAGAAAGAAAGAAAGAAAATTCAGCTTACCTAATACATTTAAAATCATCCAAGTCACTGGGAAAGTGAAGAATAATAAATAAGTTGTGTCTATGATTATAATTGGCACTAAAAATGATAGTCTATTGCTCTGAATGCCAACTTGTCTATGTATAAAACACTAGAAATATTATGAAGATTTTTTCAATTGTAAGTCAGAAGGTTTGTCCCATCCATGACCCAAAACTAAATTTCAAAATCAATTCTTTGTCTATGTTGGTTCTAACAGTACATTTTTCAAAAAGAACTGCTATATCAAAATGTTGGTCTTTTCAATGCTGGATGACCAATGTGATTTGCAGAATTACTGTAACTATGTAACAATTTATAATTTAAATTTACTGTTGGCCATAGTGAGTAATGCTAAATTTAGTGGGCAGCAACATAGAAGCTTTTTTTAAACCTAAAATCTATTATAGCTCATACTGTAGTACAGTAAAATTTTGAAGAATAATTTCCTAGATGCATTTCTGAAAATTTTCACGATTACGACATACATGTAACTATGCCAAAACTGGTCACTAGTGGAGAATGTGTCTCCTCAAATCTAAAATTTATCAGAAATGACATAATGTCTATGATGTTAAAAGAATGTCAAATCTAGTAACCATTTCTGAAGGAAAAAGATATTGGAGTAAATCAACATTGAGACTATAAATGAATTTCCTTTCTATGAGATAAAATATGTAATAATTTTGTAACGAATTGTACTCTAATCTAGACTTTGAGTCTAAATTTTATTGCAAGTAAAATTTAGACTTTTATGTCAATTGACTTGATTTGTATCAATTATGCAGGATGATATCTTGGTTGTGTCATTACTATCATCCTTTCCTCCACCCTCCCACGATCCATGCCCTGGCGGCTCTGGCTTAATTCCTTGATGGGCCCAATCTGAACAGAACAAGATTTCTTCAGCAAAATTCCTAGAAAATGATGCTTAAGAGTAGCTTTGCATTTGCTGCCGTCAGGGGGCAGTGCAACCGAACATGAACCCTAGAAACAGAGCCTTCCTTTTTTTCCAGTTAAATGTCAGTGGCAATAGAAAAGTACCTTTTCTTCTTTCTAGTCTGCTATAAAAAGCACTACAGATTATGGTACAACAAAAATACCTAGCTCCTCTCTCTTTCAAAACGTCATCAAAACACCAGAAAAAGCTTAAAGAGTATGATAACTAAAGAAGCACGCATCCGTGGAACAACAATTTCAAAGGATTCCTAAAAAATATCGAGATTGGATGAGCATGTACAGATGAAATACACAGTGAAGAGAAGCTACAAACCAACTTGGGCATAGCTGTGAGAGGGACATGGACAGAGAGTGGAGCTGTTTTTCCTAATAGTGCCCAAAGGTCCTCAGAGTTCCCAACCTCTGTGGGCAGCTTTTGGGGTAGCCACAGTTCATAAAAGAAGCCACCCCGAATGATCACCCTATCTTTCTCTCCCAGGACCCCAAGAGACTGTATTTACAAACAGAGAATGGCCAGACCATATTTAAAAGTAAAACTCTGACCCACAACCCTCAGCAAGGTGCCCAGGAAATCAAGCCCTTATCCTCAGTAACCAGCCCAGGAAGCCAGCCTGCTCGAGGTCCGACTTGGAGGAATTCACACTGCTATCTCTAGTAACAATCCAGAAAGCAGAATGATAACTTCTGTCACAATTGGCCCCAAAGAGCCAGGCTTTGAATGATAACTGACAGCATCCCTAATATCCATCATCATTTCCAACTTAGAACTAACCAGAAAAAGCCAAGTGTTTCCCCCACCAATGACAAACGAGGCCCCGCTTCCAGTCGGCCACCTCCACCTCCCCAGATGACCAGCCTCCAGTCGGGGCACACAGGAAGCCTTCCCTCCCTTCCAGTCTAAAGTTTCTCTCTCCTCCCTGCCTTTGATCTCTGTGACCGGGGCCAACTCCTTTGCTGGAGCAAACCCTACACTTGGCTCACTGGTTGGTCTGTCTTTACTTTTACAACCAAAGAAGTTCTCCAACATAAGTGAGTGTCTGCTTTATTGAGCCTCCAAGTGGAGGCCAAGAGATGCGGATGAAAGCACAAGAGGTTACTTTCAACCCAACCACAAGGCCCAGTGGGAACAGAAATAACGTGTGCTCTGCCTGAGAATGGAAGGCAGAGCCCCTCTGCTTGCCAGGAGGGGTCTTCGCTTGGCAACTCTGAGGGCTTCGAGCCTCCTGCTGTCCCCAGAAGCATCATAAGGGTGTGTCTGGCTGGATGTTCATTCCCCACACAGCCCTGGAGTTCCCCTCTTACTGAGACTGCTTCACTGTTTGCTATTTATCTTTAAACATTTCAGCTCAGACAATGTGATACACGTATGAATTATGAATATTCTGGTATAAGTGACGTGACATTTGAAGTGCATTGTCCCTAATAAAAAATAAGCACTCCAGGCCTGCAAAACGGTACACGCCTGTAATCCCAGCTGCTCGGGATGCCAAGGCAGGAGGATCGCAAGTTCAAAGCCACCGTGGACAACCTAGCCAGACCCTATCTCAAAATAAAATTTAAAAAAGGACTGGGGATGTAGCTTAGTGGTAAAGTGCCCTGAGTTCAATCCCCAGCACTGCCCCCCCCAAAGAATAAAAAAGCACTCCAGAAGTAGTTGGTTAGTTTGAAACACTAATCAGGTAACCTCGGTCCAGATGCTACTGGACTATAAAGATCATTCATCAGCAGAAGAGCTTTTAGAATTAATTTTGGGGGCTCAGTGGCAGAGTGCTCACCTAGCATGTGTGAGGTTCTGGGTTCAACCCACAGCAAACCAAAAAATGATAAAAATACTTTTTTTGGTACTGGGGATTGAACCCAGAGGCATTCTACCTCCAAGCTATACCACCAGCCCGATTTTATTTCTTATTTGGAAACAGGGTCTCACTCAGTTGCTGAGAGCCTCACTAAGTTGCCAAGGCTGGCTTTGAACCTGCAATCCTCCTGTCTCAGCCTCCCAAGTACTGGGATTACAAGAGTGTGCCACCACGCCCAGCTATAAAAATACTTTTTATTGTTAAAATGAATGGTGTTCAGGTTACATGGTTTGCCTAGAAATGTTGTGCAGGAATGTTTGGCCTTGTGGCACTGGGACGTAAGAACCTGATGGGCCCAGCTGTTCGCACCTGTCAGAATCCTTGTTCTTGGATCCCAAATGAGACCTGGATGCCCCAGTTCAAAAACTCACCCAATTTCACCAGATTAGCTAAATCCTCTTGCTAGAATATTGTTATATACAGTGAACTCATAATGCAAGGTATTCACTGAGCTTATTTTTATTATTCATTTATTTATTTTGTGGTACTGGGGATTAAACCCAGAGGCATTCTACCTCCAAGCTATACCCTCAACCCTTTTAATTTCTTATTTATTTATTATTAATTAATTAATTTATTGTTTTTGAAACAGGGTCTCACTAGGTTGCTGAGAGTTTTGCTACTTTGCTGAAGCCATCCTCAAACCTGCAATCCTCCTGTCTCAGCCTCCCAAGTACTGGGAATACAGGGTTGCGCCACCACACCTGGCTTTTTGTTGAGCTTATAAATACAGATTGTATAGCTGTTACTGTGCAGGCTAACTGAAAGCTAAGTTGTTTGTGAGACATAATCCAACCTGATGCTTGCTTTCATCATCCCATAGAGCTGAGAGTAAGGTGGGTGGGGAGCACTTCTAACTCTACCTTTATTCACTGGAGGTTCATGACAACTACCTCAGCTTAGCAGGTTTAAATAAAGAAAAACGGCTTGTTTCAGAAAGATAGCTTCACAATGTCTAAGGAAATCTATGCCATTTGTATGTATATATCAGCAATTTTCTTTTCCTTTCCTTTTTTTAGTTTTCTGGCACTGGGGACTGAACCCAGGAGCATTCCACCTCTGAGCTACACCCCCAGTCCTTTTTATTTTTTATTTTGAAACAGGGTCTCTCGCTCTCTTGCTGAGGCAGGCCTTGAACCTGTGATCCTCCTATCTTAGCTTCCCAAGTACTGGGATTGGATCAGCAATTTCTTCCCTTCCCTTCCCTTCCCTTCCCTTCCCTTCCCTTCCCTTCCCTTCCCTTCCCTTCCCTTCCCTTCTCTCTCCCTCCCTCCCTCCTTCCCAGTGTGTACAGTGATGGTGATGGTGGTGGTGGTGTCTCACTATGTTGCCCAGGGTGGCCTCAAACTGGCAATCCTCTCACCCTAGCCTCCCAAGTAGCTGGGATTAAATCATGCAAATTTAAATGAAGTTCAAAAAACAAACCAAAGCAATGCTAAAACAAAGGCTTGCTTCAATCTTCCTCGGTGCAACCTTCATTTTAGAAGATACCGTAGTGGTAGTGCCTTTGCCAATAGATGGCAGTGCTGTCTCAGAAAAGTCTGACCATCACACTGCAAATGATCCCTAAAGAAAATTCTGGAATTGGAGCAACAAGCAGCTGTTTACATCTTTTTAAAAAAGAACTTTTGTTTTTAATTATAGTACTGCTTTATTATTTTATGATTTCTCTCTAGCCTTCAAACATTAAAGTCAGAATCGAAGCAAAGAAAAATTCTAGAAACCTTAAATTCACAAGATTTCTGAAAATCTCCTTGGTTGGGGCTCATTAGATACAAACAATGTGTGAAACAAATCTGTGAAAACAGAAGCAAAGTTATGGATACATGTCATTTCAAAAACTTGAAAATAACATTCATTTGTAATCTTATATACCAGAAAAGAGAAGTAAAACCATTTTCCTTGAGATTGAAGAATGATAAAATCATAAGATTTAAATCTAAAAGGTAATTAAAATTTTAATCTGTTTATTATCTTGAAAATTTACTAAAGTCGTGAAAGGACCATAAAATAAATGGCAGTTTACTAGAAATACTCTTTAAATCATTTCGCATATATACATATGCCATATATAAATTATATATATCTAGTGTGTGTATATATATAATGTTTACAAATATTTACTTGCCTTGTATTCCCAAGGTGCTTAATTTTATTGTTCAACCCATGTTTTCACAAATAGTAGCTAAAATCACTTTTGTAATAAACAGATATCAACAATACCACAAATGCTGACTATTTCAGGGAGCCGTCACACCAAAGTTAAAGAAAATTTCTCTAAGCAGGTTTGTTCTGGAGCCCAAAACTAATTTATATGGAATTACCTGTTGTTAATGCCTTTTGAGATTTTTTAAATCATGAACAAGTTTGAATAGGGAATATCTCCTTTGACTTAGTAATAATTTTTTAGTCTATTATACCTATTTTGAGATTAATCATTCTGGGGTTTGTATTTCCTGTGTCGATGCTACCAAATGATAAACTTGTATAGTAACTTATCAGTTTCTAATATAGATAATAAAAATCAATTATCAATCTTCCAAAGTGGGTAGCAGAGAACTTAGCTCTATTTGTGACTTAATTTATACATTCACTAATTCATTCATTCAGTCAATAAATGCATATTAAGCACCTGGAAACTAGGGCTACAGGATTGAAGAAAACTGCTGAAGCCCTACAGTAGAGGAACTTTCATTCCAAGTGGCTTATAACCAAAGGTCATATCTAAATTAACTCTAAGACATACTTGTTATTATAGTGGCATTATATTGACTGCCTTAAGCAATACTAATATTTAATCTTCACAATGAATTTATGAGGTTGGAACTAATTTAATCAAGCAAATAGTGAACTGGCATGGTATCTTAGCAGCAGGATATTTTGACCTTAGAATTGGGTGTGAATTTTTTTCTTGGTTGCCAAGAAATGCCATTTGGATAATTAGGGACTGTCTGTGGTTTAGGTCAAACATTTTATCCATCAAAGAAAATTTATTGAACAAATACTATATGCCTAATACCGTGCTATAAATTAGTGAAGAAATATAAAATTAGTCCCTTCCCATAAGGAGCAAATACTCTAGTTATATCACTGTATTCATTTTTATTCCCTCCTCTACTAGATAGCATCTAGTGAGGAGCTTCTGACCCATATTTTCCCTTCTTATTATTAAAATTCTTAGGCAGTTGTAACCCCAGTACTTGAGTGGCTGAGACAAAAGGATCACAGGTTTGAGGACAGCCTCGGCAACTTAGCAAGACCCTGTTTCAAAATAGAAAAATTTAAAAGGGCTATGGGTATAGGTTAGAGGTAGAATGCCCCTGGGTTCTATCCCCAGTACCAAAAAAAATTTTTTTTCCTTAGGAAAAGAGAAACATGAAAATGCACAGCACTGAAAAATGAACATCAGTAGCATTCCAGACCCTATGATAAATGTTCCTTAACTCTGAGGGATAACCTGGGTAGAAATGTCCAGCCTGCACTGTGACACTAGAAAATGAGCAGCCCTAATGCTTCCCAAACCTTCTGCCCCTGGTCCAAAAATGTGGAAACAGACATCTGTCTCTCTGCTGCAGCTGCTGATCTTTCAGACTGCCAAATTACCATTTCTAGCTCTACCAGCCTTTCCCTTTGTGCCTGTTGGTACCTTTCTGCTTTCTGTTTGGGAACTGCAACCCCCAGAAGACAAAGAGAAGCAGGGAATGCCCTGAATCTTGAATTATGTAATCTCCGTTAGGTAAAGTATTCCTGACAGAGTACCAGTTCTGGAGGGAATCCTTTTTCATATTCTTTCTGTGTTCAATACCAGAGAACTAGTGGAGGGGCAGAGTAAAATCTCATCAGTTCCACAAAACAAAGCTAGATGAAAGTAATTCAGTAGCTGCTACTAAAACTTGGACAAGGAGCTGAGTATCCCAGCCTACCAAATAGTTACAGGTCTAAAGAGAAAAATTTAACCAGCACCCAATTGCTAGACAGTGAAACCAAGGGCATCTATCCATCCTCAATGGTAAATTTTGGACCTGGGTAGTTAATACCTCAGGGGACTATGAATGAGCAAGCAAACGAGAAAATGTGGTATGCCCATTAGCAACTAAAGCACAATGACCAACTGAAACATCTCAGTGACATATCACAGGAAGTAGTTATTCTCATAGGTCTGTGGGTCAGTGCTAGGGATTGGTTGATCTAGGATGGGATTAATTGAGTATGTTCCCCCATGAGGCATTTTTTAAAATACTTACGTTGGTACATTGTAGTTATACATAATGTGAGATTTAAAGTGATACATTTATAAATGCACACATCACTTGGTGTATTTCCTTCCATATCCCACCCGAGACAAATATTTTTTAACTATAGTATGGTCTATTGTACACACCAACAAAAATCATTGGAGATTTTGAAAAGAAACAGAAAAGGGACTTAAAATGCTAAAAACTTAGCCAGGTGTAGTGGCACACACCTATAATCCCAGTACTTGGGAGGCAGAGACAGGAGGATAATAGGTTTGAGGGCAGCCTTAGCAACTTAGTGAGAACTCTCATAACTTAGTGAAACCCTATTTCAAAATTTTAAAAAATGGGGCTGGGGATGTAACTTGGAGGTAGAATGCCCCTGGGTTCGATTCCCAGAACCTAAAAAATAAAAAACAGATTCCCTAAGAAAAATTGAGGCAATTGAAATAAGCAATAACTATATGTGCTATTAAAGAACAAAAGACACATTGCTAACCAAAGGTGTTTTTGTTAACTAATTGCAGAAAGACAGACCACATCCCGGGGAAGTGTGGGCATGTCAGGAAGAGAGCATGACAAGGACTTAGCTTGCAGTTTGGGTTTGTGTTAGGTGGCTTGGGGGAGAGTTCGAGCAAGTAAGCTTTTTCTCCAGATTGGATGTTGTCAGATACAAGGGTTATTCCAGGATTCAGGGTATTTCTTAATTCCTCAGGGCTGTTGTAACAAAGTGCTACAAACGGTGGCTTAACCAACAGAAATTTATCATGTTACAGTTCTGGAGGCTGGAAGTCCAAGACCCGGGTGTCAGCAGGGCCGTGCTCCCCCGGAAGGTCTGGGGAAGAGCCCATCCCAAGCCCCTCTCCTTGCTTTCAGGAGTTCCTTGGTTGTGACTGCGTAACTGCACTCTTTACCTGTGTTCTCCCTGTGTGCATGTGTCTGTGTCCAAAGTTCCCTTCCCTGTAATGACACCAGTCACAGTGAATTAGGGGCCCATCCTACTATGGCATGACCCCATCTCAATTATTTCTTGTACAATGATCCCAATTCCCAAATAAGTCACAGTCTAAGGGGCTGAAAGGACTTCAACATATGAACTTGGGGTTGGGAATGGGAACACAACTCAATCCATAGCAAGTGTTTTCATGACTTTTATCTAGAAGGAGAGACTAGAACTAGGGTAACTCTAGAATTGGTAAAGACAGACCAATCTCTTACATTAGCCAGCTTAGGACAATTATCATTTTTGTCGTTAGGAGAGTGTTCATGGTTTTCTCTGTATTCAGGCATGATTCAGAATGAACCTGGTTTTGTCCTGATTCATCCTGGTCATAGGATGACTTTGCCTGGTGTCAACATTCCGTGAAATCGTTCAACAGAAGTGTTGAACAGAAAAGAACAACATCTAGTACTGAGTGCCAACCGGGAGTGGTAGCAAAACCAAGCTCTAATTGAGGTGCCAGGCCTGCGCCCTGCTATCAGGGCTGCTTTTCCGATCCTCAGTTGCAGACTTGGATTCATGGAGTTGAAATCAGGGCACAGGACACTCACCTACGATCTCCAGGTCTTCACCGTTGCTGAAATGCTGCTGATTAAGAGTGTTTCCAGACAACACAGTCTGTATTTAATTATTTTTTATACTAGGGATTGAACCTAGAGACATTCTCCCTCTGAGCTCTACTCCCAGCCCTATTATATATATATATGAGTGTGTATGTATATATTTTTTTTTTATTTTTGAGACAGGGTCTTGTTAACCTGCTGAGGATCTCACTAAGTTGCTGAGGCTGGCCTCAAGCCTGTGATCCTCTCTCAGCCTCCCAAGCACTGGGATTCCAGGCGTGCACAACCATGCCTGCTACAGTGTATATTTTACATTTTAACTATTTAAGATTTCAAATGTACTCATATAACTCTCCTTTGAGCAGCATGAAGTTTTTTTTATTATTTCTCCAGAACAACTACCAACTTTGCCTTGATTTCTGAGTTACCAGTAGAAAGACAAACTAAAGAATGTACTTTCAAAATATATGAGGTGGACAATCCCTGTGTTTTATAGTGACAGAAAGGCTGAGACCAGTCCAAGGAGCGTCAGGGACAGCAAGCTGTGCCTAGCCGTGCCTTAGGTGGATATATGGAGCTGTAGAAAGCTTGTTTCATTAAACAAGTCCTGAATTACTGTGACAGCCAGAACCATTTCTTTCTAGTGTTTCAGAAAGATTAAAAGGGATAGATTCCAAATCTGGTCATTGTTAGAAAAGTTTAAATTAAAGCTGTGTGAAGTTCCAGATTCATCAGAGGCCAAACGACATATAGCTCTATTCTACAACTGGACCGGGGGGATGAGCTTTATTTTAATACTAAGGGCTGAACCAGCCCTGTCATGTTAAGTGTAGGTTGGATAAAAACTAATTTCTGACAGAAATTGGTTTGCTCATGAGATGTGTCAACATGGAACATTTTATGAGCAATGGCAATGTGGAGGATTAAAGAAAACTCATAATCAAGACATTGTTTCTAGAGTAAATTGCATGGTTTCACTGATGCATACTTTGCGTTCCTGTAAAATATGTCACTAGGGTGAACTTCACTAAACTCAAAATATCAGTTTCCAGGTGTCTTCATTTATTTTGCATTCCTCTCACAGCACTGCTGACTGAGAGCCGGGGACCACGTTAGTAAGATGTAAAAAATGATGGCATGTCTGTCTGTTTACTCTCACCCCCTTCCTCCACTCCTCCTCTCCATGTCTCTAAGAAGGTTCCATAAAAATAGGCTTTCATAAAAAGAACCAAAACAAAAATTAAATAGGCCTTCATTCTTTATAGGCCCATGGCCTTTGATAATTTTTCAGATATTCATTCAGACTCGCATTTGTAAAATGGGGATAAAAGGTAGTTGGTGAGGATCCAGAGAGACAATGGATGCCAGGCATCAAATATTCGTTTTCTTCTGCTATGACATAGTGTGATATAGTTATACTAACCCTGTAACAGAAAACACTTAGATAAGCTCATTGCACTGCGATATGTATCTCAATCATCTAACAGTCAAAGATCGTATAAAGGAAGTGGATGGAAAGGCCCTTAATTCTCTTGCTTATCTGTACCTTTCTGCTCTTTCCATCTGCTGCCCCATCCTTTGGCCTTAATTTCCTGTGTTCGTGTGTGTGTGTGTGTGTGTGTGTTTTACTGGGGACTGAAACTCTGAGCTACACCCCCCCCGGCCCCTTTTATTTTTTGTTTTGAAACAGGGTCTCACTAGGTTGCTGAGGGTCTCGCTAAGTTGCTGAGGCTGTCTTCCAGCCTGCGATCTTCTTGTCTCAGCCTCCCTACTACTGGGATCACAGGTGTGCACCACCACGCCTGTCTCGTATGTTCTCATTCTTTTCCCACTGGGCCTGAGCCTTGCCCATTCTCAGTCTCCCATGGGTTCTGTTTCCCAGGCATTCAAGCCCTCGACTCAGCCTGGAATGAAGTGCTTCTTTAATCCTGCACTTCATAGGCCAGGATACCTTTTCTTTGTAATAGGATGGACCATAGTAAAGTTGTCTGGTTTTTATTTCAAATGGGGGATTTAGCAGGAATAAAACTAAGCAATTGCTCTTTATTTTCTTCACCATGTTCTTTTTTTCCCAGTTCTTTCTTAATGATTTATTCATTTTCAAATAGTGTTTATCCTTGATGTGATGTGTATTGATTGTTTTGTCTGTATCTTGCCACTTTTTTTTTTTTTTTTTTGCGGTACGGGGGATTGAACCCAGGGGCGTTCTACCTCCGCGCTACACCCCCGGCTCTATTTTTTTATGCTTTATTTTGAAACCGGATCTCACGAAGTTGCAGAGGGCCTCACTAGGTAGAGAGAGAGAGAGAGAGACAGGGAGAGAGAGAAACAGGGAGAGAGCTGAGGCCGGCCGGAACCCGGATCCTCCGGTCTCGGCCTCCCAAAGTACTGGGATTACAAGCATGCGCCACCACTTCCGGCTTTGTATCTTGCCACTTTTTAGCCCTGAAAGGGAAAATTTAAATTTCAAGTATGAATATGAAATATTTGAACTAAGAAAGTAGGAGTGATCGAGATTCACCAAATACTCCAAAAGAGCCCCAAACACCTTCCTTCCTCTGGAAACTTAAGAAGTACTAAATGACAGAACTGTGGATACTACCAAAGCCATACATGAAGCAAATCCCACACATTCTGAATTCCTCCTCCTGTGTAGATACTTTATGGGAAATGGAGAAACCCTGCCTATTTATTGTTAAAAGACTCTCCCTTTCTTTTTTTCTGATTATCCCCCACTATTGGATACAGATTTATCATTTTCATAAAATTGCAAATGCAAGTCTATTGCCAGACACTAGTCATAAATTATGAAAACGTGTTCACTTCCTCTGCAGAGATTGATCTTATGGGGAAAATTTCACCGCCATGTTCTTTTTAAAGGATATTTTAATACCAAAAGTAGAACCTAATCTCAGAATAAAGGAAAATCCTTTCAATTGAGTAATTCACCTTTATGAAAAGCTCTCTGGATGGGTTTTAATTTCCCTTATTCTTTTTCAGTCTAATAAAAAAATGTGAGTCCAGAGGCTAGCTTCAAAAATTACTGTTTTTCTTTCTCTCCCTTCCCTCTTTTCTCTTTTTCCTCCTCTTTTTCTTTTCCTCCTCTCTTATCACAACATAACTTCCTTGTGCTCTATTTTTTGTAAGCCCACTTAGTGACAGGAATTAAGAAGCCAAACTTACGGTGGAACATAGCGCAAGATGGTACCACTCAGGCTGAGACTGGAGGACCACAGGTTCACGGCCAGCCTCAGCACCTTATAGGGAGCTGCTCTGCAACTTGGTCAAATCCTTTTTCAAAATGAAAAATAAAATAGGGCTGGGGGTGTAACTCAGAGGTATAATTGTCCCTGGGTTCAATCCCAGTACCACAAAACAAAACAAAGGTACCACTTCTTTCGAAATATTTCTGTCTACCTATTAGTTCAAATTATAAATATATAGGTTGGTGGAAGTCAAAATTTCAGAGTTGAAAAGGATTGAATTGACTTGTAAATTCAGTTGGGGCCAGTGGCACACACCTGTAATCCCAGGATAAGAGGAGAGAGGAGGATCGCAGGATTAGGGTCAATCTCAGCAATTTAGCAAGACTCTGTTCCAAAATGAAAAATAAGTAGGGGTAGAAAGTCCCTGGGTTCAATCCCCAGTACAAAAAAAAAAATGCCCTTAAAGATCCAGCACCTCTCCTTTGTTGTTCCAACTGCATAAGCCTGGCCCCCATGTGTTCATGAGATTGTGAGAAACAGTATCTGGGTGACCTGTTTGCTCATGCACATCCAGGGGCAAAGCCTGTCCATGCTTGTATTTATAGTTACATCTTATATTTGGCCTTTCTGGTAGCAGACCTATTTTGAAAGTCACATTGAGCCAGATATCTTTCAGCAGGCAGCTTCCTGTACCCACAAAAGGCCTTCTTTCAAGGGGCTTTCATGAACATTAGGAATTGATGATTTTATTATTGGCCAGAATCCCAACTTTCCAAGACTTTCTGTCAGCATACAATTATTGAGCTCCATTGCTAAATCCTCCACGCAAGAGAAGGAAGAGGGAAACTATGTTATCTTTCCTCTCTCTTACCAAGGATGACTTTTAAACCAACTCACCAAAATGTTTATTATTGGAAATGCAAATGCTAGTTTAACAACGGAAACAGAATAAATGATTGGAATATTTATTTGCATTTTATTTCTAATTCTGTAGAAAACTTGAAGATGGGAGTGTTTTTTTTTTCTTCCTTCACATCCTAGGAAACTAGATTCAGGCTCTGTGTTCCATGGCTTCAGGATATTTCTATTACAGAACTAAAAACAGAAGATAGCAGGCACTCAGAATAAACCCTTCTCTGCCCCTCAGGCTCAGCTTCTGTCCTAGGAGTACAGCCCGGGGAGAAAGGCTGACGCTGGGGTGGAGAGGCCAGAACTGTGCAAAGATGCAGGAAGGGCGAGCTTCCTTGCCTGTGCCCCAAGAAGACATAAGACCTCCCCCTAACTGAGCGAGGAGCTGAATACCGTGTCAAGGGGAGCGCACTCACTCCTTTTCTTGGTGTTTCCTCCAGGTGGAGAGACTCCATACGAGTCTGCACCTGACCCCTCTCCACCCATCACTGTCCATCCTCCCAGGGCACTGAAGCCACTGCTCTTCTTCTGCCTGATCAGGGGAAGGAACCAGGCCTACACCTTCCATGTCCCCCCCCCATTTTTCTCTGTTCTGCTCTACTGTTGGTTTCCCAGGCTCTGCCCCAGTGGAGGAGGATGCAGCTGCCCAGAGCAGCCTTGGCCAGGTGGGTCAGCTTGTCTAACTCTGAGGTCCACTCACTATTGGCCAACCACTTGGCCACCCTTCCCAGCTTAGCCTCATCAGTATCTAAAGGGATGTTGCAATCTCTATCTGCAACATCTCTGAACATGTCTCTCAGTTGGTCCTGAACTCCAGCAGTGGAGAAAAACGGGTGCTATGTATGGGCCCCCCTCATGCATCAACAACTAAGAATCATGGTCCTGAACACTGAGGTAACACATACTCCTGCCCACTCTGAATAAACCATTCAAGCATCCATTCATTTATTCAACAAATATTAGCTGATTGCCTACAGTGTACTATGCACCGTGCTCTGCAGTGGGAATTTGATAGATAGGTGGGTCAACCACAGCAATGATGTGGTTAAAACTAGATGCCTTTTTAATATATGGGGTCACCATGTACATACTCCAATCCTGAGTGATAATCCCAAAACATGACTGACTTCATTAATTTTGAAAAATACAATCTTTTTTACACATAAGTACTGTTGATCAAATTCATAACTGCTACTAATAATTTAACTTTATTTTGAAAGGGTAGCAGTTAATGGAGAAATTTAGAGGGTGGAATAGGAAGAGAAAACAGTTTTTCCAGGAATCCTACGGCAATAATATGGACAATTTAAAAACTGAGCAATTTTTTTCTTTGTACAAAGCTACTCTACTATATGGGAGGAAAAATCCTTGAAAAAAATTGGGTTTAAAATGAGGAAAGTAGGCCAGGCGTGGTGGTGCGCGCTTGTAATACCAGTACTTGGGAGGCTAAGACAGGAGGATCACAGGTTGGCGGCCAGCCTCAGCTACTTAGTGAGGCCCTCCGTAACTTAGTGAGACCCTGTTTCAAAATAAGAATAAAAAATAGGGCTGGAGGTGTAGCCTGGAGGTAGAATGCCCATGGGTTCAATCCCCAGTACCTAAAAAAAAAAATAAGGAAGGTATAATATTTAAAATTAAAAAACAAAAGGCTGAAATGTAACTTCTTGTTCTCTCCATAGAAACATTTCAAAAGTTATTGCAAGCCAGGTGCAGTGGCCCACACCTGTAATCCCAGAACTTGGGAGGCTGAGACAGGAATATTGCAAGTTCGAAGGCAGCCTCAGCAACTTAGAGAGGCTCTCGGCAACCTAGAAAGACCTTGTTTCCAAATAAGAAATTAAAAATTGGGCTGGTGGTGTAGCTTGGAGGTAAAATGCCTCTGGGTTCAATCCCTAGTACCACACACACACACACACACACACACACACACACACACAAATTTATTTCAGAGAGAAATAAATTCAAATATGCTGATTCAATGGTCATCAGATTTAAAATAATCTCTTAATAGCTGAATAGCCCAAATGCCATATTTTTAAGGAAGGAATATTACTTAATCCCACAAAATAAAATCAACAAAAAATTATCTTCCTCAAGACCTTTGGAAAGAAAGTAGTCTTTGTACCTTGCTTATATCAGAAACTTCAGGAAAAATAAACATTTTGAACCTATATTATTGTTCTCATTTTTAATTCTTGCCTATGTCTGGGGCCAAATGCCGAAAGCATTTTAAAATCATCCATTTTCTTCTCATTTACCATAATGTTTGCCAAATCCAAAAGCGAAGTGCAAGAAATAGCTTTAGTTAAGAATTGTTTTAATATGTGTAAGAAAAAAGGCATGCTTCTGTGCCAATTTTTACCATGTTCTAATCACAGAAGGTTGAATTTAATTTGCATAATAGCTATTGCAACACTGGCTCCTTGGGAGTAGCCCCGGCTCTCAGTGGAGTCGAGCAGGCTCATACCGCTTCAAGACTGGCCCATCCAATTCAACCAACTTAACGGCCTGGGCCCCACTCCACCCCCTATTACATTATGGTCTCCAGCTTTCCTTACTAGAAAATTCCAAATTTAGGGTTGGCAGCTCTCCCCAGGTAAATTTCCATTTTAATTTGAAGGAAAGGCAGATAAGAAATGCAAGTGAACGGCTTTGATCTGATTCTGCATATATGTCTGATCTGATAGGCTTTGATCTGATTCTGCATATATGTCTGAATTATGATGTCACCTTGTGCTGTAATTTGGTTGCTCCCACGTCTGACTCTCCTACCAGACTAAGACTCGGGCAGCACAGGCTGTCTCTGATTCACATTCGAAACTCTCCTGTCCAGTTCAGGCCAGGGTGCACAGGAGGTGATCAATTTATTTTTTATTTTTATTTTTTGGGTACTGGGGATTGAACCCAGGGGTATTCTACCTCCCAGCTACACTGCCTGGCCCTGTTTATTTTTTATTTTAAAACAGGGTGTTGCTAAGTTGCTGAAGGTAGCCTCAAACCTGCAGCCCTCATGTCTCAGCCTCCCAAATGCTGGGATTACAAGTGTGTGCCACCACGTTCGCTTGATTAATTTATTTTTAATGTGCTTTTATTGGTGCATTGGAGTCTTACATTGCAATGAATATCTATTTGATGTTAACATACATGCACACAGCTCTTAGTGTCCCCCCCCCTGTCTTCCCCCACCCGTATGAAGTACCAAGAATGATGTTGGTATATTTTCACATGTACATATTGTTTATGATAGTAATTCCATTAATTCACTTCTTTCTTGCCCTCCCCCTTCCCTTGTACCACTTCCCTTGTTCCGCTGAGGGGTCTCCATTATCAACCGGAGTCCCTTGTGTGACCCTACTACTCCTTAGGTTGCACATATTAATGAAAACAT
>PVJS01044168.1:0-16768 GCA_004027185.1 Glis glis | reverse complement strand
ATCCCAGTATTTTGGGAGGCGGAGACCGGAGGATCCGGGTTCGCGGCCAACCTCAGTGCACATGTGTGCACGCACACGCGCGAGATCTCTCTCTTTCTCTCTCTCTCTCTTTCCTCTCTCCTCTCTCTCTCTCTCTCTCTCTCTCTCTCTCTCTCTCTCTCTCTGTCTCTCTCTACCTAGTGAGGCCCTCCGCAACTTCGTGAGACCCAGTTTCAAAAATAAAGCATAAAAAAATAGGGCCGGGGGCGTAGTGCAGAGGTAGAACGCCCCTGCGTTCAATCCCCCGTACCGCAAAAAAAAAGAAAGAAAATAATTATTGATAACTCACAAGTATTTGGGACTATCAGAAGAATACTGATGGGTGGTACTCATGTGGAATAAGTTGGGGTCGGGTCCCTCTCAGAATCAACACCACTCCTGTCCAGAGTGGACATGGGTGGAGGGGATTAGGATCCTGTAGACGTGACTCACCTTCCAGCATGTGGGTCCTCTGGCCAAGGCAGAGAACTGGAAGAGAAGCCTTGTGAGAGAAGTGCGGGAGTCTGGCTCCTTTACACTGGGGGGTCAAGGGCCAGTTTGCAAAGACAGATTTAGCCAAGCTCCCTAATCTATGTTGCCTCTTGGTAAGATAGTTTCTTTTCACTCTAGCAGGGTCCAGATGAGGCCCCAGATGACCTCCCAACCAGTTCTACTGAACCTGCTCCACGCTCAGTTTCCAGGACTCTAGAGGCCTAAGGACCCTCCATGGTCAGCTCAGGCCCAGGGGACACAAAGCAGGCAGGCATCTGCAGGAATGACTCTCCCTGACCCTGGGCTCAGCATTCTGGACTTGACAACAGGAGTTGGGCCCATTTCCATCTTCCCCCTCACTGTCTCTGGTCCGGACCCCCTTTCATTCTCAAACTCACCAAGGGCCAAGAGCATAGTGGGGTAGGGAGACATGACCCAGAGTCTCCAGCCTGCTCTGTGCTTGCCCTGGGTTTGAGGACAGGCCCACACAGCCAGGACTATGCAGGGTGAGTTCACTGGACAAGTCACAAGGTGGAAAGTGCTGGGCTGGGGGCCCCATTCTAGCTTCCCCAAAGTGAGCACAGGAAGCCTTGGTTTCTGGGTGGTGTTTCTAGTGAGGTGTTTCATAACAAGGCTGAATCATGTCCAGATAAACCAAGTATTGTTAATGTGCCACAGATAGATGGATAGGTAGAGAGATACTTGTCCACATGGTTAATAGATGATACAATGATAGATAAATGTTTGATAGATATAAATGATAATTGGATGGATGATGGGTGGAGGGATGGATAGATGGAAAAATAGACACATGGATGAATTTATGAACAGAGGATGGATGGAATGGATGGATGATAAATAGAAAAGTGGATAGATGGATTGATGAAGGATGAATGGGTGGATGGTTGATGGATGTAGAAATATATAGATGAAACATGGATGGATGGATGGATGGATAGATGATGAATGAAGAGATGGATGATGGATGATTGATAGATGTATGGGTGGGTGAATGGATGAATGAATGATGAGTGGATGGCAGATGGATGGATGAAGTGTGGGTGGATGAATGGATAAAAGTTGGATCAGTGGTTGGCTGATGCATGTATAAATAAATGAATGATGGATGGAAAAGAGATAATTGATATGTTGATAGATGGATGGATAAAAGATATGTGATGGGTGTATGGATTATGGATGATGGGTAATGGATGGATGGATGGATGTGCACCTGATAAAATGATAGACACACAGACAGGGTAGAACAGGGGCTGGAAACTAGCTGGCTTGGACTCTGTTCCTAACAGGCTCATGGTTCTCAGCTAATACACTTTCACAAAACCCTTAGGCTACCCTTGTGCAGAGGGAGAACCATAAATTCTACTGATGAGTTAGTATAATCATATCTGTGATGTGTGAGCACAAAGTATTTGGTACATAGAGAGAGGACACTGGCTTCTATTTTCCACCCTGTTCTCTGGGACAGGCATCCCCTGGGTCAGCTGGGGCCCTCAGTCCTGCCCATCCCCTGCACCCCAAAATGGGCTGTGGCACTGACACCTGAGACCTGTTCTTTCTTCCACATGATCCCAACTCAGGCTTCATCTTTAGGGGGCACTAGATGGGGAATAGGACTGGGGTGGGGGGGCACAGCCCCTCTGATTCTTTCCATATCCCCATTCTGCACTGAAAGCTCCTAAGTCTGCAGCTGTAAATGCAGTAAGAAACCATTGTGCAGCCAGGTGTGGTGATGCATATCTTTAATCCCAGTATTTGAGATTACTCAAATTACTGAGACAGGAGAATCACAGGTTTGATGTGATTCTCAGCAACTTAATGAGACCCTCAACAAATTTGTGAGGCCCTGTTGCCAATTAACTAGGGCTGGGGGTGTAGCTCAGAGGTGGAATGCCTCTGGGTTGCTAAACTGCTAAATTGGGTAACTTTGTTATACAGCAAGAGATAATGTCTGCAAAGATTCGCTGAGTTGAAAAAACTCACCGAGCAGGTGTCCATCTCCCTGTCCTTCTCAGGAAGGCCATGAGATGCAGCCAGTTCTACAGAGAAGACATGGGGTCAGTTCTCTGGAGTGGACATCAGAAGGCAAATGTAATCAGATCTCTTCCTGAGCCCATCTAGAAACTCCAAGACAGATCCCAAACCTCCCCCCAGGGCCTCCTGATGCATTGGGTCCCCACTTCCTTTCTCCAGGCCTGTCTCTCCACTCACTCCTTTACCTTGTGACCTCACCAGGCTGTTCACAGCCAGTCTGAGCCTGCGGGGGGAAAAAATCAGCATTAGTAGCCACCTAGGGTAGAGGACTAGGTAGGTGTCTGGGGTCCATTCCTGGGGCCTCACCTCTCCTGTAGCCTCTGCTCCTGGCCCTTGCCACTGGGGGGAAGGGGCTGAGGACAATCAGGGGTCTGAGTTTAGGAGGGAAGCCTTGTTCCCAGAACCCCAACAGCCTGCCCAGCCCAGCCCACATTCTCCCTGAGACCCACCCTATTTTTTCTGATGCTAGCAATGGAGGCAGAAGAGGAGGAGAAAGAAAAGACAAAGGAGGAAGGCCACAGAGACCAAGATGAGAATATAAACATGCGTTGTCATTGGGCCTGGGTGAGCAGGTGTGTCTAAGAAAGATGGGATACAGTTATCAGCAATGTACATTTATTGAGCACCTACTGTAGAGCACTCAGAGGCTGCTTGTCACAGACATACTTCTACATCAAAACTCTCACATGTAACACGGGAGTCGTGGACACATCTTACACACCAATGTCCTGAGTGTGGACATTCTCTGTGCACAGGGACACTATGGCCACTTGCAGAGCTGGACTCTGACCAAGCCTAAGCCCGACCTTTCCCCCTTCCCCAGGCTCATGTCCCCATGTCACCTCACTCACTCTCTGTTACTGTTGTTGGAAGGTGTCTGTGTAACTCCCGGGGAGGAGGTGTCTGGAGGAGAGGGAGTCAGAGGCCTGAGCTGGACAGAGCCACTCTGTGTCCTTCCCACCACCACCCAGCCACCCCCCAGGACGCCGCGCTCCTCCCTCTAGACTAGCCTTGCCCTGTGGAACTTTCCTGAAGATGGAAACATCCTACATCTGCACTGCCCAATATGGTAGCCACATGCAGCTGTTGATGTTGACATTAACCAAAAACAAATGAACCAGAAGTCAGATCCTCAGCCACACTGGCCCCATATCAAGGACTAAGTGGTCAGCATGGCTAATGACATGCCTTATAACTAGGTAGAAAGGGTGGACACACAGCTTACCATGCTCTGTGGACCTCTGCAGAGACCAGTGCAAGTTAGAGAAGAGAGCAAGGATCCCTAAGTCTGATTTCATCTGCTCCTCACAGCAGACCTTGATGGGGAAAAAACCAAGTCCTGAAGTGTTCCTGTGGCCTGAGGACCCACAGCTGGCAGGGAAGTTATCCATTCTCATTCTGTCTCTCTCTCTCTCTCATCTATCTATCTATCTATCTATCTATCATCTATCTATCTCTCTCTCATGGTACTGGGGACTGAATCAAGGGAGATTCTGCTTCCAGTCCATTTTTAAATAATTGTTTTAATATTTTGTGGGTGTTTTGTCTTTTTTCTGATTTTATTTTTTATTTTTTAATATATTCATTTATTGGTGCATTGTAGTTATACATTTTGATAAGTGTCAGGGTATCAGAAGCATGCATGCACACATTGCTTATTTATCCCTCCCTCAAATCACACCTATTCCCTCCCCCTTCCCTCCTTTTCATGCCCACCCAGAGCATAAGGTGATCATCCTAGCTGAGTGTTTGGGAGAGACTGGGAGCCGGGAAGAGAAGCCACAGACCCCACTCCCCATACACTACTGGGAAGCCCACCCACAAGTACGCCCCTTAGGAGGGAACAGAGGTGGGAGCCTGCACGTGTGAGAACTGCTCCAAAACCTCCCAGAGCCTAGCTGTACCCTTGGTGACAGTGATTCCCTCCCAGAGCTTGATTCATCGGAAGGAGGGGACCTGGCCTCCCATTCCTGTTCCTGCATGATGTGACAGGCAGTGCTGGGAGGGGATGGAGGAGGCTGAAGAGTACAGGAAGCCAAGCTCTGAGCAGAAGTGATGGAGCTGAAGGAGGAGGAAGAGGCTGCCACTGTCCCCAACAGAGCCAATTCATCCTTTTTATTTGA
The DNA here is from genome assembly GCA_004027185.1 of Glis glis. Classification (NCBI taxonomy): domain Eukaryota; kingdom Metazoa; phylum Chordata; class Mammalia; order Rodentia; family Gliridae; genus Glis; species Glis glis. The sequence goes on along the minus strand of PVJS01044168.1, from coordinate 12,083 downwards.
ATTCACACACCAAAGAGAAGAGCTGCCTATTGGGGTTACTCTGGAGGACGCTACTTGCTCCGTAGTCTCACCATGGAGGGTGCTGCCAGCAGCACCCTAATAACTATTCTGTGGTTCCTACCATGGAAGGTCGCTGCTCCCTGCAGCTTCCTAAAAACTATTCCGTGGTTCCTGCCAAGGAAGGCAGCTGCTCCCTGCAGCTTCCTAAAAACTATTCCGTGGTTCCTTCCATAGAAGGATGCTGCTCCCTGCAGCTTCTGGATAACTATTCCGTGGTTCCTGCCACAGAAGGTCACTGCCCAGACAGCTTCCTAAATTCCGTGGTTCCAGCCACAGAAGTTCGCTATACCAGGCAGCTTCTTGATCAATAGTCTTCTCACACGAAACAACATGAAGTCTGATATAGTAATTCGCAAAATAATTACATTTAATAATTGGGGGATCAGGGAGGAGACAGAGATGACAAATTCTCCTGTCCATCTGTAGCCAGCACACTTTAGACAAAACATCATAAAGGTTAATCAAACACAGAAATCAACAATTATCATGGGTTACAGTAAAGAAGGTCAGTGAGGCAGGCATGTGACAAGCTTAGGGGAAGGAGGGATTAACCATTACTGGGTGGAGACGACATCAAAGACCTCACCTTGAAGATTACACCAGGTCCCTTGGAATGTGTCTGCTTGCAGACGAATCCCACCCAGCCAAATACCATGTATCCAAACTGAGCTGATCCAAGATTATAATCTCGGTGTGTGCTAAGATGGCCCTGGGCCCTCGACAGCTGCCCCCAATTGAGGACACCTGTTTCCCTCTTCCCGGTTCCCATCTCCAGGTGCAGCCAGGCATCCCCCCTCTGCCTCCTCCCAGGCATCTTCTCTGCATGCAGGTTCATCTCTAGCCCATGTTTTCTGATTAATTGTTGCACCATAGGCAGGTGTTTCTAGCTTACTTCATTACTCCATTGATTTCCACTTAAAAATTCATCACACATCTGTTTCTACATCTGTAAAATGGTTGTCTATCCAACTGTGTTGTCTCATACTTTAGACCACGTTCAGTCACGGGAGGGTGGGTCCACAGGAGTCAGGTCACTTCTACTGGGGTTGTCCCTCCAGTACTCTGTTTGGGATAAATTTCAGTAAAGGCTAAAATTCAGCTCTTGAGGGGAATTCTCTTCCATGGCTAAGTCTGGGGACAGAACTCCAGTGTAGGCAGGTGAGAGGGTCCCCAGCTGTCCCAAGTCCCTCCCCCTAGGACAGGGGAACAAAACTCACCATGGGAAGTGGGGTAGATAACAGCAATGTGGGCTGATGCTAGGGAGGCCTGGGGGATCCTGGGTAGAGAGCTGGGATCTTAGAGGGGAACATCCTGTATCCTCAGTGGGTGAATCAGAGCAAAGTCCTCTCCAGGGAATTAGTTTACCTGGTCCTGTGTCCCAGACTGAGCAGAGAGCACAGAATGCAGGCATGTTTCTGGAATTGAAGACCATTGTTGTCAATGATCCTGAGCTCTTGGCTCTCAATTAAACTTTGCTCCAACATTACTCAGACACAAGTTATGATCTCACAGAGCACAGAGAGGCTGAAGAATCCTCTGAGAATACCAGAGGGACCTGCCACAGCAGGACAGGATCCTGCTGGATCTGCATAACGTCATGTCATGAGGATACAACGTGAGGATGTGGAACCAGGGCAAAGACTTGGGTCTCTTCAATATTTCACTCTTAATCCTCCTGGTCTGTGGTTCTCAAGAGCATCTGAGACCATCAGCCCATCAAAAATAGCTCATACCTGAGATAGGGGAGCAGACTTCTCAGTGATGGGGCTGGACACAGAGTGAAGCCCTGTCCAGGGAGGCAGGTGCCCTGAGTTGACATGCAGGGATCCTGGGTGGATTTGTGTCTGCCCTGACCTCTAACCTCTGTGTCCACAATTGTCAGCCTCACAGCCCCAGGATTACACCATAGAGAATCTCATCTAGATGGGCATAGCTGGCTTGGTCCTGGTGGTCCTCGGGATTCTGCTGTTTCAGGCTCTGTAGAGCCAGAGAAGGAGCCATGATGGGGCCAGGAGGTGAACAGGAGAGATAGGTCACCACTCAGAGTGACAGAGCCTTGGAGATCAGTCTGATGACTCAGGATGTCCTGAATGAAAATTGGGCTTTCATGGAGAAGTATCTGCTGGCAATGTTGAGGGGTGACAGAGTTTAAGATATAGGGAGATACCTGTGATGGTCTGTGTAAAGAAAGCTTCTTCCATTAAATTATTGTACTTTCCTCCACCCAGTGCTTTTGAGTTCCTGAGAATTATCACCTTCTTTTCTTGCCCCCAAGCACCTCTAAAGTCCCTACTCTCTCTTGTACATTTATGTAACATGTCCTGATTTGAAACATCAGCTTTGAAACAGGCAATCTGTTAGCTTCCAGGGTTGGAAGCAGGCCCCCATTATATTTTCCCCAGTGTTAATATCTACCTTTCATATCTATGGAATGGACATCAACAGGAATATTTAGAAAAAAAGGTTTTTGCCCATTGACCTTTTTTTTTCCTCCTGGGCCTCTGGATGTTGATCATGTGTTTACAAACAGAAAACAATGCAACAGAGAAGTAATCACAAAGATACATATCTAAGGACAATAATAACTAGGATGGTTACAGCAATTTGAAGAGACCTATGCATTTGGAAAGAATAGTCAATCTCTGCTTTTTCTTTTTATAGAGGCCTGGATGTTGTTTTTTTCTTCTTCTTTTTCTTTTAAGAATACTTTTATTAGTGCATTATAGTCTAATCTCACATCACAAACACTTCATAGTGATAGTGACATACATGCACACAGCACTTGGTGAACTTTCTCCCATCTCCCTCCCCACTCCCCTTCTTCCCCATACATAAATTGAGATTGGCATTGGTATTCTCAGGTATGTACATAATGTCAGTGGAAGTGTTTCCTTCATTAAATCTCTCTGTACACCCTCCTGTAGAACACCTCCCTCACTATACTGAAATTTCTCCTCCACTGTCTAAAGTCCCTCTTGTATCCCAATTATTCCCTAGCTTCAGCATATGAGAAAAAAGCATATGACCCTTAGCTTTCTGTGACTGGCTAATCTCATTTAACATAATGTTCTCTAGGTCCATCCATTTTCATGCAAATGACATAATTTTCTTCTTCTTTATTCCTCAATAAAATCCCACTGTGGATATATATCCATTAATTTTACAATCCATTTATCTGTTGCTAGACACCTAGGTTGGTTCATTAATTTGGCTATTGTGAATGTGCTGCCATAAATATGGATATGCATGTATTACTATGATATTCTCATTTCAGTTCCTTTGCAAAGATACCCAAGAGTAATATATGGCGGATCCATTCCCAGTTTTCTGAGGAATCTCAACACTGATCTCCATAGCGGCTGGACTAATGTGCAATTTCACCAACAGTGTATAAAAGTTCCTATTTCCCACTTGTTTTTTCTTAGCCCTTTATCTCCTGGGGTCCTGTTCCCTTACTGCCTACCCAAGATCTTACTCCTCATTTTTCTCCTATTATGAGGTATCCTTAATGGCCATAAAGGAAATGGGTCAATGGCCATTCAGAGCTACTTCCTGCTAACAGATGAGTATGTGTAGTAGAACTACAGCAGGTAAGGTCCCATTGGAGGTGGGTAATCTAGGGGACCACAGAAGATAGGGTTGCTTCTCTGTATTTTTATTTCCATAATCATCTGTAACTTGATAGCAGATTCCAAGTTAATATCACTGAAGGACATGGTCCCAGGAACTTGATGACCCATAGATATCTTTTTCCTAAGTGCTAGCTTTTTCTGGCCTAGTGGGATAGACCTCAATCCATCCTAAGGAGCTGTCTTCTTTCCCACAAGGGAAAGAAGCAATTAGCTTGCCCTTTGGGACTGATGTTCCAATAGGCAAGGCTTTGGTTTTCAGCACCTGCTGTCTGGCGACCACGGCATATCCAGCTGTCTGCTGGTCATTGTCCAGGAAACTGCTCCCATTGCTGAAAAGGTTCCCAGGTGCTGGTGTCACGCAGGGGGTGAGATCATCAAGGTGCACAGCTGCCATTGCCACCTCTGAGGCAAGGGAATTGCCGCTTTTGTGGGGGATGCTGCTGCCCCAAACGCTGCAGTGTTGCAACAGAGGGGACAATTTTATCTCAAACTTACCAAACATTTTCAACTTTCTTCACGCTGAGACATCACAGTTGGTGCAATTCTCTGTACCATAAGCTAAAATTCAGGCTGTTCAGACTCCTTATCATGCAACAGCATAGATGCACACACACACACACACACACACACACACACACAACACACACACACACCAAACAAAAAACAAAAAACATCAGAATCTCTTTCAATTCAGCCAATTTCCACCATAAGATTATACTATACTCAGAATATTACATACATCATCAGCCACATTTTTACATACATCAACCAGCTTATGTCATTGTAAAATCTCATTTTTCTCTTAGTTTTTGTCCCACAATCATAAACAACCCATTTCTTAAAGATATCCTGTGGGAGCCAACACAGAACTGGCATTTCACAAAGGGAACACACACACACACGCACACACACACACAATCAGAAATGCCCACAGACAGACAGGTGGGAATCTCCAGGGGACAGATCAGCCAGTGGGACAAGAGCCCATGTTTACAGATGGGGAAGAGTCTCCCAGATGAGATTCCCTGGATCCCATGTAACCATGATTACAGCACAAGAGACACCACAGAAGGACCACAGATGGCCCCATGGGGGGAGTCACGTGTGTGGAATCAAAGGGTCATGGAGTGCACTCCAAGGGCAACTTTTCCAGATAGTCAGGGTTGTCACAACTTACTGCATTCAATTTCCTTCCTCCCTATCAATCAATCCGAATGGTGAAGGAAGCTGCACCCTCTCAGGGAGAGGAAAATCAAGAGTTCCCCAAGTAGGGAAAAAAACCTTGACAGGTGCTGGGAAATCTTCCAACTTCTTCCCCCCTTGCAGGAGAGCACCTCCATCAAAAGGGTGCTCTAATCACTCTGTCTCCCAAATTCGAGCCTTGCAGGCAATGTGAGTGAGGGGTGCACTTGGGTTCCATCTGGGACCTAATTTGTTACCAAATCCCAGTACTTGCCCTAATTTGTTGAATCAAATAATTGGGACAAGCCTTTGGGAAGAAAGAAAAAGAAATTCATTGATTTACTAGCAAATCATAGAAACCAGTGAACTTAAGGGTTCAGGAATAAATCCTGGATTCTCCCTGAACAAAGGAATCAAGTCCCTTTTAAGAATTAGCTCTTCAGGTCTTGCTGGTGTCTTATCAGAGGGACGCAATTCATGTCTGTCACCCTTGAGTCAGTTCAGATTCATAGGCCAGGGTCATGATGGCGTGTTTATAGAAGGGACACAGTTCATGTTTAGGTCTTCCTTGAGTCAGTTCTTATCCAGATCCACAGGCCAGGTCATACTGTGTGTTTACAAGAATAAACACAATACTTGTTTAAGCCTTCCTTGAGTCAGTTTTCATTCAGATTCATAGGCACAAGGATGTACACAACAGGGCTGATGGAAAGCAGCAATGTGCTCATCGAGATAAAAAAAAAAGTGATAGAAAAGAAATGAGAGCACATTACAGGATGGAAAGGAAAGAGTAACCAGAGTTGAAAACAAAGATGACCATGAGCATCCATGCAGAAAGTATAGAATAGGTGGTAGAGATGTATAAATACATAGAAACAAAAACAAAAAACAACCAGGAAACACAAATAAGAAATAAAAAGCATTTATTTTATTAATACATGATGAATATGTGACTATTGATCAGTAATCTCATTTGGCAGAGGAATGTTGCATAGTGTGAACTGAATCCCACATGGATCTCAAAATAGCACTGTGACACATGCAAACATCTCTGTGTGGTCTGGCTGTAGCGACATTAACTTCTCAGTGTGGGCAGGAGCTGGTCAGTGGTTGGGCGGTGCGGTGCAGGGACTCTTCTGACAGTTTCCCCCACTGTCCCCAAGTGCTGGGGTGAGGAGCAGGTCACCAGGCTGTGTGCTGAGGAGACAGAGGACTGTGCAGGGTGTGAACTGCAACAGCAGCCACCACATCCTGCTCACACTGCAACCGTGCTGGGCTTCTGTGTCCTATCCTACAGAAAAATCAAACTCACAGCCCCAAACTCACAGCCCATCCACTGCACAGTGCTAATGGTCTGTCCTGCTGCAGGACCTGAGGGACTGGCTTGCAGGCAGGGTCCTTGCAGACTCTGCAGCACATTCTTATGCAGGAGAATTGTTGACAATGAATCTCATACTTTGTCTTACATTGCTTGAAGCTGGTCAATTTCACCCTAGTCTCCCACCCAAATATTGCTATTGATATATATCATAGTGCAGATGGGTTCTATATGAATTTTCAAGAGGAACAATAGAGCTACAGACAAGTTTGCTTAGAAATACACATTCAAGGGAGAATGGACATCTCTAGAGAGATGGAGACTTGCAGAGAAAGGAAGAGATGCCTCTGGGGAAGCATGGCTCTTCTTTTATAGGAAACTGTAAAATGGTGATAAAATGGGATGGGCATGTTGTGAGCATGTGAGGGGGAGTGAGCTCAATTCCTTTGACTGCAGACCATGGTGTTCTGGTTCTTCTCAAAATCTTCAGGCTATCATTTGCTGGTTGATGGATGGAACTTGAACTTTGAATGATGTCTTTCTCTAGGCTTTCTAAATCTGCCTAACACATTCTGTTAACTAACAAAATATATAGGCTCCAATTACCTGGAATTATAGTGCTCTGAGATTTAAAGGGCCATTGAAGAATTCAGGTTTGGAGGAAAACAGGCCTTCAGAGTAAAGGGGAGGGTGTTCATGGAGTTATTTTTTTTTAATATATTCATTTATTGGTGCATTGTAGTTATACATTTTGATAAGTGTCAGGGCATCAGAAGCATGCATGCACGCATTGCATATTTAGCCCTCCCTCAAATCCCACCCTATTCCCTCCCCCTTCCCTCCTTTTTGTGCTCAGCATAATGATTGATTCTGATAAATTTGTGTGTATACATCGTGTACATTGGTGGGTTTCCCTCTTCAGCTCGCCCATCTCCCTCAGTTAGGTCCCCTTCTTGCTCATCTAAAGTTTTCTCCTTTGTCTGGAGTCCCTTCTAAGTCCCATTCTCCCTGGCTTCCACATATTAGGGAGAACATCCGACTTTTCACTCTTTATGACTGAATAATCTCACTTAGCATAATGTTCTCCACTTCCCTCCATTTCTCTGTAAATGATGTAATTTTGTACTTTATGCCTGTGTAAAATTCCACTGTGTACATATCCCATAGTTTCATAATCCATTCATCAGTTGATCGGCATCTTGGCTGTTTCCAAAGTTTGGCAATGTGAATTGTGCAGCTATAAACATAGATACACATGCATTGGTCTGGTAGTTTGGTTTCAGTTCTTTTGGGTAGATGCCTAGAAGTGGTATTGCTGGGTCATATGGTAGGTTCATTCCCATTCTTCTGAGGATCCTCCACACTGTTTTCCAAAAAGGTTGCACTAATTTGCAATCCCACCAACAGTGTATTAGAGTTCCTACTTCTCCACATCCTCGCCAGCATTTTGTTGTTTGTGTTTGCCATTCTAATTGGGGTTAGGTGAAATCTCAGGGTAGTTTTGATTTGCATCTCTCTAATTGCTAATGATGTTGAACATTTTTCATACATTTATTGGCCATTTGTGTTTCTTCTTCTGTGAAGTGTCTATTTAGTTCACTTGCCCATTTTTTGATTGGGTTATTTTTTTTTAGTGGTGATTTTTTTAAGTTCTCTGTATATTCTAGATATTAGTCCTCTATCTGAGGAGGAGCTGGCAAAAATCTCCCATTCTGTTGGCTCTCTGTTGAGGTTCTTGGTTGTTTCCTTTGCTGCACGAAAGCTCTTCAGTTTAATGCAATCCCACATATTGATCCTCATTTTAACTTCTTGTGCCTTTGGGATCTTGTTGAGGAAGTCTTGACCTGTGCCTATGTTGTTGAAGTTTTGGACCTATGCCCTCTTCAAGTAGCTGCGAGGTATCTGGTCTGATTTCTAGGTCTTTGATCCATCTTTAATTGACTCTTATACACGGTGAGAAAGTGAGGTTTATTCTATTTTTCTGCATATGGTTAGCCAGTTTTGCTAGCACCATTTGTTAAAGAGGCTTTTTTCCGGTGGATGTTTTTAGCTCCTTTGTCAAAAATCAATTGACTGTAGCTGTGTGGATTTGTTTCTGGGTCTTCTATTCTACTCCATTGGTGTCTGCTTTTGTGCCAATACCATGCTGTTTTTATTACTATGGCTTTGTAGCATAGTTTGAAGTCAGGTATTGTGATGCCTCCTGCATGGTTCTTGTTGCTGAGAACTAGATGGCTATTCTGTTTGTTGTTGTTGTTGTTGTTGTTCCAAATGAATTTAAGGACAGATTTTTCTGTCACTGAAGAATGACTTTGGTAATTTAATGGGTATTGCATTGAATCTGTAGAGCACTTTTGGAAGAATGGCCATTTTGCTGATATTTATTCTGCCTACCCAAGGGCATGAGAGATCTTTCCGTCTTCCAAGATCTTCTTCAATTTCTTTTTTCAGTGTCTTAAAATTTTCCTTGTAGAGGTCTTTTACCTCTTTGGTTAGGTTTATTCCCAAGTATTTTATTGTTTGGGGAATATCGTGAGTGGAAATGTCTTCTTTTTTCAGTGGATTTATGGTTGGCATACAGAAAAGCTTCTGATTTTTTAAGATTGATTTTGTATCCAGACACTGCTGAATTTGTTGATCAGTTCTATGAGCCTTTTGGTTGAGTTTGCTGGATCTTCTAAGTAGAATATTATGTCATCTGCAAATAGAGATAGTTTCAGTCCCTCTTTTCCCATTTGTATTCCTTTTATTTCCTTCTCTTGCCTTATTGTTCTGGCTAGAGTCTCAAGTACTATATTGAAAAGGAGTGGTGACAGCGGACATCCTTGTCTTGTTCCTATTTTTAAGGGGAACTCCCTATTTTTAAGGGGAACATCCCCTTTCAGTATGATGTTGGCTGTGGGCTTATTGTATATTGCCTTTATGATGTTGAGGTATGTTCCTTCTATTCCAATTCTCTGCAGTGTTCTTATCATGAATGGGCGTTGGATTTTGTCAAATGCTTTTTCAGCATCTATTGAAATGATCATGTGAGTTTTGTCTTTAATTCTGTTTATGTGGTGAATTACATGGATTGTTTTTCATATGTTGAACCAGCCTTGCATCCCTGGGACAAACCCAACTTGGTCATGATGTATGATTTTCGTGATGTGGTTTTGAATGCGCGTTGCTAGTATTTTGTATAGAAGATTTTCGTCTAACTTCATTAACGATATAGGTCTGTAGTTTTCTTTTCTTGAGCTGTCTTTATTGGGTTTTGGTATCAATGTGATGTTGGCTTCATAGAATGTATTTGGGAGAGTCCCATTTCTTTCTGTTTCACAGAATAGATTGAGGAGTATTGGGATTAGTTTTTTTATAAAGGTTTTATAAAATTCACCTGGGAAACCATGTGGACCTGGGCTTTTCTTTGATGGTAGGCTCCTTATTGCTGCTTCAATCTCTTTGATTGCTATTGGTCGATTTAATTTTTCTATATCTTCTTGATTCAACTTAGGAAGGTTGTATGTGTCTAGAAATTTGTCAATTTCTTCTAGGTTTTCTGTTTTGTTGGAGTATAGTTTTGAAAGTAATTTCTGATAATCCTCTTGATTTCCATGCTGTCAGTGGTAATATCACCTTTCTCATCTCTTATTTTAGTAATTTGGGTTGATTCTTTCTTTTGGTTAGGTTGGCTGGTGGTTTATCTATTTTGTTTATTTTTTCAAGGAACCAGCTTTTGGTTTTGTTGATTTTTGTATTGTTTTTTTATTCTCTACTTCGTTGATTACTGCTCTGGAAATTTTAATAATTTCCTGTCTTCTACTGTCTTTGGGGTTAGACTGTTCCTGTTTTTCATGGGCTTTGAGGTGTGTCGTTAGGTTATTTATTTGGTGATTTTCTGTTCTTCCTATGTGGGCACTCAGTGCTATGAATTTTCCTCTTAATACTGCCTTCACGGTGTCCCAGAGATTTTGATATGTTGTGTCTCTGTTTTTGTTTGTTTCTAGGAATTTCTTAATTTCTCCCCTTATTTCTTCTCTGACCCATTCCTCATTCAGCAGTTTGGTGTTCTGTCTCCACGTGTTTATGAGGTTTCTCTGGGTCTTCTTATAGTTTATTTCTAGTTTCATTCCATTATGGTCTGAAAAGACAGGGGATTATGTCACTTTTTTTAACTTGCTAGTACTCACTTTGTGGCCTAGAATATAGTCTATTTTAGAGACAGTTCCATGAGCAGCTGAAAAAAATGTAAATTCAGCTGTAGTTGGGTGGAATATTCTGTATATGTTTATGGTGTTCATTAAGTCTGAGGCATCAGTACCTTTTGTCTTGAAGATTGATGTAGTTATGTGAGAGGGGTGTTGAAGTCTCCCAATATTATTGTATAGGGATCTATGTGTGATTTAATGTCACGAAGAGTTTCTTTTATGAAAATGGTTGCACCTATGTTTGGGGCATAAATGTTGGCTATTGTTATATCCTCTTGCTGGATTGTTCCTTTTCCCAGTAAATGACCTTCTTTGTCTCCTCTGATAAGTTTAGGTTTGAAGTCTAATTTGTCTGATATCATAATTGCTACTCTTTGTTTTTGAGTTCCATTAGTGTGGATTTCCTTGTTCCGTCCTTTCAGCTTTAGTTAGTGCATATCCTTACTTGTTAGGTGTGTTTCCTGCAGGCCGCATATAGATGGTTGTGATTTTTAATCCATTTTGCCACCATTATGTCTTTTGATTGGGGAGTTGAGGCCATTTATATTCAGCGTGATTATTGAGAGATGGGTTTTCATTCCTAACATTTTGAGTTTTAATTTCTGTTTGAGGTAGTGTTTGTTCTTTGCCTAGTTGTTTGTTTGATGGAAATTACTGTTTCTCTGGTTCTGGCATTTCCTTATTATTTCTTCCTCATAACTAATCTCTTTGAGCATTTTCTCTAGTGCTGGTTTGGAAGACATAAAGTCTTTCAGCTTCTGTTTGTCATGGAAGGTTTTTATTTCCCCATCAAATTTGATAGATATCTTTGCTGGGTAGATAAATCTTGACTGGAAGTCGTTTTTCTTCCAGAGTGTGAATTATGTTGCTCCAGGCCCTCCTGGCTTTCATGACTTGGTTTGGAAGGTCGGGAGTGATTCTTATGGGTTGGCTTCTGAATGTTACTTGGTCTTTTACTCTCGCTGCCTTTAGGATTCTCTTCTTGGCCTCTACATTAGTCAATTTGATTATTATGTGGCATGGTGAACCTCTTCTCTGATCTTATCTATTAGGGTTCCCTGTGTTTGGAAAATTTTCTAATATTATTTCTCTGAATAGATTATTGATTCCTTTCGTTTCAGCTTCTATTCTCTTCTATGCCTACTATTCTTAGGTTTGCTCTTTTAAGACTGGCTGAAATCTCTTCAATGTCCAATTCATGCTGTTGAATTGTTTTTTCTAATTTATATACTATGCATTCATTTTTTGAGAGGTCATCTTCTAAGAGTGAGATTCTGTTTTCCGTGTGGTCTACTCTATTGTTGATGGTCTGTATTGATGCCTTCATTTCAATTATTGCATCCTTCACTTCCTTCAGAGCTTCTTTTTGATTCCTGTTCAGGGTGTCAGATTCTTTGTTTATTTGATCCTTCATTGCTTTCAGGCTCTCTCTGAATTCTTTTCAGAAATCCTGTATCATTTCTACTATTAAAGTACTGAATTGTACTTCTGGCAATCTTTGTACTTCTGTGTTGGAGGGTTCTGTTGTTGTGGGGTTGTGGGAGTTCATTGTTTCTTTGCTGTTCTTCCTTTTCATGATTTCAGGTTTTTTATGTTTATACATTTGTTGCTTTTGGTAGCTCTCTCTCTCTCTCACTCTGTTGGTTCCCTATGTCTAATCCCTCTCCCTTTATAGTTTCTTATCCTGGAGGTAGATAGTTG
>PVJS01044167.1:0-16769 GCA_004027185.1 Glis glis | reverse complement strand
AAGCAAAAGTCTGGACTCAAACAATACTCACCTTGTAGTAATTAAGAATATTTCCCAAAAAAGGCAGTGGTTTTGGCCCAGGAATACCCAGCTTCTTAAAAAGGCCATGAGTATAGGTCCCATATCTATAAAGATAAATATGAAGTCATGTCACAGGGATTGTGAGTTTACATATCTGTGGGCTCACCAGTAACAGACATGGGACTTGGAAATGTAAAGCCAGGGAGGGCAGGGAAGGCACTAAGTAACAGGAAAACCTCCAACAGCAATGATCACATTCAATCACCAGTACCTTTTCCACCTCCACTGAGAGACCTCCAAAAATTCACAAGGAATGGCTAAAAGAACCTGAGATTTTTATGCTTCTAATATTAAACTGAATACTTGATAAAGCCCTCAAATTCATATATTGTTAAGAGACTCAATCTGCAGGTTTCTTGAAGGACATTTCAATAGATTCTAGCATTATAGGAAAGTGACTCTTCCCCAAAGTGGGGATTCACATGCTGGATCAGAAGGGGGATTTCTTTTTCATCTGTTCCAATGATGAGATTTTGCATAACTGCACCTACTCAAAGACACAGGGTCATGGAGACCCCATCGTAAGATTGTTCTTGCTGTTTGTTTCAACGTTTTTGTCTCTGCTTTCTTCTAAGCCATGGACCTGACTTGGGATCTAACTCTTTAATCAGCCTTCCCAGAATGACCTGGTGGATGGTCACTGTGTTCTTCTTCCCATTGAATGACAACTGCATTCAAGGCTTCCATAAGCTGCAGAGAAATTTTAATACAGAGACACACAAGTATCTGCTGCCAGACAATCTTGATGATTTGAGCTATAGGGAAGGATGGCTTCCCATATATCCCCTGCGTGACACTGTGCTGAGGACTGAATGATTCAGAAATCGTATCTAGTCCATTCAACTCCTCAATGCATCGGTTCCTCAAACAGGTGAAATTCACGTACCAGGTATATTCTTCTTTACAATTTGGGCAGTAATAAAGTAGTGTTTTCCCTGCCTCTGTCCATCAACTATCTGTAGGAAAACCCATCAAGGCTGGTGCTTTCAAAAGCAAGTCTACATGCTTCTCATCTTTGATGTGTCATGTCCTGATCCCTGGAGTTGTAGGTTCTGAATGCTGCAAACCTCCCTGCTCCAGTGTGACTGACAGATGGATGACTAGGGAAAGAAGACAGACTGAGAGAAAAGGGTGACCAAGAATCCTTTCAGATACAAAAGAAGGGCGTGTCAAAGTTCTGGTTCCTGGTTGATGATAGCAAAAAAATGCATTATGCAACACAAAATAAGAAACATAACGTGTTCCACAGTCGAATTAACTCATTTTCTCTTTGCTACAGGTAAGTTTTAAGAGAGCTTAGTTTGCAATATTCTGTACAAATCCATTATGTCTCATAAAATGAAACCAAATGTCGCACAACAGGTATTGTTTACCAAGATCCTGCGCGGCACCTCCCCAAGGCCCAGCTAGGGAATGGGATTCCTCCCCAGGATTTCTGCCAGATATCCTCTGCTCTAAAACATCATCTTTTAGAGGTAAATGCTTCTGAATATTGCTGGAGAGAGAAACTGAATTTTAAGATGGGAGGTTGAGGGAAGGGTCATAGAAAAGAGAGACATGTGGAGTCTGAGTCTCCCTTGAACTCTGGGGAGCAGCAAGGAGCCTTGTGTGAACCTTCATGAGGGTTAATAGGAGGGGAGCGAGAAATACCCACATTTACAGGACAGAAAACATCCACATATCTCTTCAGGCAAACAGAACAGAGAAGACAAAAATACTGAAGCAAAAACCCAAACAATCTGGCTGCCCAGAATTCCCAAGGTTTGGGAAGAGGGTAAGATTACCACTGCACATGGTGGTCAGTTGTTTATAATCTGCATCTGCTGAACTCTGGTGCATTTCTCTAGGACCCAACTCAGCGTAAACCAGATCATACCCTGGAACAAACCTTGTCAGTTACTCTCTTAGACACATGATTAGGCATTAGGTGGGGGGAGAGGCGAGCTCAGGGGATCTGCATAAGATCAATAGGATCTTAAGGGTGTGTAGCCACTTCCCCTCCTGTATGTGTTTTTGATCTGCTAATCAGATGACAGAAAGAGAATCCTGGTGTGTACCCCAACTCCTGGGTTGGAGGAAAGGAGCCTGGTCAGTTACTCACAGGTAGAGGAGCACCAAGCTGATAGCCAGGAGAAGCCAGGTTTCCATGAAAAAGTTGGGAATCAGGTCCATCATCACTTTCCTTCAGCAATTCTCTCCTCTGAGTTCCTTTCAGCAGAGTGTGCTGCGCTTTACAGGGCTCTGCCTGTAGAGTGTCTCCTACCTGCTGAGCTCTGATCCAGTGAGGGCATCCTGGAGGCTTTATTGGATGGGAAAGGAGGTGGTGCCAGGGCTGCAGCCAGTAGAAGGGCACCTGGACATCATCCAGACCCTCTGGATCTTGGCAAAGATTCATGTAAACCCCTACTTTGACCTTCTTTGAATACATACTTCTTTGCTAAATGAATAAACAACTCTCTCAGTGTTATCATAAAGCCAAACACTATTTCACGCTTATCAGAAACTCAACAGAAGCTGTTGTCATTAAATTTCCTCTCACTTGTGTTTGTCTCATGGCTCCCCATATTCACAAATACTTGAATTTTATCTCATAAACTACATTTACACATCTTTGACCATTCAGGTTCCTCACTCTAGAATGACCCTGTACACCATGGAAGACTTTTAATCCTCCTTCAAAAAATCCAGCTCAGACACAAAATCAGTAGTCTTTCCTCACCAATAGCCTCCAACAAATGAAACCACTTCCTCCTCTGGGCAATTCTCTCCACAGCGCACATTTACAAGAGTGACCTCTCTACTCTCTGTCTCTATTGGTGGTTTCCATGCTGGTTTCCCTCAATGGATTCTGGGACTGTCAAAAAATAGTCTCCCTGTACATAGTGTCTCCAGGCATGTTCAACACAACTGTTAGTGTGCTGGATTCTGTGTTAGAAGATGTTTGTTCTGTGGAATTAAATGGCAGAAAGAACATGTCTTTTGTTGTTTCCCCTGCAGAGCAAGACCATTGGAATTGGTTTGAACATGAAGCTGGCTTCTTTTGACTTTAGATAATGCTAGTCACTGCTTTTGGTACAGATTTGAAGCACTGTGGCAATGGCCTGAGATGTTTTGGAGGAAGGGAAAAACATTTGAGTTTCCACATGGGTTTGGGTTCCAAAATAATAAGGAATGATTTGGGTTTATGTGAGGTGATTAAGATATCAATAGCTATGAGATGGCACTCTGACCATTCCTTGTTTGAAAACACTCTGCTGCCCTCACCGGATCACGTTATAATGCTACCCCTTTCTTCACATCTCTCCTAATGGATCCTCACATCAAGTCTTTGAGATAAGTAAAGCTGGGATTATGTTAATTCCGACTTTATAGATCTGTAAAGGGATAGATGGGGAAGAGATTTGCCCATATCATTGAACCATGAAGCCAGGGCATGGAAAGAGATCCTGTGAATATAAATTGTGCTGGTGACATACTTGATTGATTTCCAAGCAGGTCCTGCATAACCTGGTGACATACTTGATTGATTTCCAAGCAGGTCCTGCATAACCTGGCTATTCAAGTCAACACCACATGGATAATAATTCCTTGAACACCTCCAAAGAATTCACAGTGTAGTCGCAAATTAAGAACAGGTTGTCACTACAAAAATGATATGAACATACTTTTAGTCATACTAAATTGTGCATTCACTTTATTTATTGTACCAGCAGAAGGAAAATTGTTTCAAAGAGTTAACACATGTGAAACTCAGAACCATTGGTGTTGCCAGGAAAAGAGAAAGCAAAAGCAGGAGCTGAAGAAATCATAGAACATTGCACTCAGGTTGACATTCTCACAGGCTGTGACAACAACCCAGTGTAACTAATCCTCATGATGGTCTCAATTCATGCTGTGCTGCTATTACAGAATACTGCGACTGGCAACAAACCCAAGGACATCCCCCAGCCATGCCCAACCTCTGAAACTTGCTGGATTGCCAAGACATGATCTTTTCTGGGGGATATTTTACATCCTAATCATAACAGTATGGTACAGACCAACACATTTTCAAAAAATGTTTAGATGAAGACAAAATAGACCAAACTTGTGACACAGAGAAAAAGCAGTCTTCTTCAGGAACTTCACATAAATCATCAAAAAATTATCTTCACTTCTTTTTACCTTTTGGTTAGCTTTGAGGTGCTTTTCTTTCATCCGTTTTACAAATATGTGGAAAAATTTTGTAGAATTGCTTTGGATAAAAAACTAAATACTTAACATCTCATATAATGGAGTAAGGAATGGAATGAGTACTACAGAGAAAATAAAAAATAACCTTAATTAAAATACAAATTTTGTATGGAGAAATAACACTTTTCTGAAACAATTATAAGAGTCAATGTTACCGGGGTCCTCAAGCACGTGCCCTTTCCTCTCTGACCTCTCCTCAGGCTCCAGGAAACTGGCAAGGAAACGGCCACCCAAATCAGCAGCCACGTCTGCACTTACCAGAGATCAAAGGAGCAGGATTCAATTCCCTGACCTCTTAATATTTTATCTATTGGACTAGAGTCCTTTGAATAAACAAATTCAGTGTTGTCATTAATCATGCTGTTCAAAAACGAACAGTCAGGAAAGAACTAATACAGCATGTGTTCCCAGTCACCATGGAATGAGGCCAGAAAAGAAGGAAGAAAATTGGAAAACACATGAATACATGAATATTAATCAATACCTCCTCAACAACCAATGGGTCAAAGAAGAACCTAAAAAGGCAATTACAAATCCTGTTTAGATGAATAAAATTGAAAACACAATATACCAAATAGTGACACAGAGATAAAGCAGTCCTCAAAGGGAATTTACAGCTATACCTTTTAAAATCTCGAATATTTGTGTGATTATTGATTCAAATTTTACACCATAAACTACTAAACAAGAAAGCATACTAAAACTAAAGAAAGCATAATGAAGACAGTAATAAGACTAAGCTAGAAACTAATTAAATATATAATTTGAAACAGTACAGATAATTAATAAAACCAAAAGCTGGTTTTTTGAAAATATCAGAATTGGCAAACATCTACATTGACACATCAAGAAAAAGAGGAAGATTAAATTCCTGTTGAAGATACCGGTTTCTTTGTTTGTAGGCTTTTTCATAGCGTTCTGACTTATCTGCTCTCATTCCTAAAATCGTGAATCATATGTTTAATTAAAGCTTTGAATTCTCCTAGCTTTCTCTGCAACTGAATTGGTGAGTTCCATTGTAGGCTTCTGGGAGCTCATTGTTTCCTTGCTTTTCTTCTTTCTCATGTTTTCAGATTTCTTAAATTTGTATTATTGTTGCATTTGATGATTCTCTCTCTATCTCTTTCTTTTTTTTAACTTTTTATGTTCATTTATTGGTGCACTGTAAATTATAATTATACATTTTGATATATGTCAGGGTATGAACATCATACATGCACACATTGCACATTTAGCCCTCCCTCCAATCCCAGCCTATTCCCTCCCCCTTCCCTCCCTTTCATGCTCCAGATAGTGATTAAGTCTTATAGGTTTGTGTATGTACATCATGTGCTATAGTGTGTTTCCCTCCACCCCCTCCCAACTCCCTCAGTTAGGTCACCTTCTTTGTCCATCTAAAGATTTCTTCTTCTTCCCTTCTAAGTCCCTTCTATGTCCCATTCTATTTAGCTCCCACAGATTAGGGGGAACATCTGATTTTTTACTCTTAGTGTCTTACTAATATCACTTAGCATGATGTTCTCTAGTTCTCTCCATTTCCCTGCAAATGATGTGATTTTGTTCTTCTTTGTGGCTGCGTAAAATTCCATTGTGTACATATCCCATAGTTTTGTGATCCATTCATCTGTTGATGGACACCTTGTCTGGTTCCAGAGTTTGGCAATTGTGAATTGTGCAGCTATAAACATAGATACACATGCATTAGTCTGGTAATTAGGTTTTAGTTCTTTGGGGTAGATGCCTAGAAGTGGTATTGCTGGGTCATACGGTCGGTTTATTCCCATTCTTCTGAGGATCCTCCACACTGTTTTCCAAAGCAGTTGCAGTACAATTTAAAATGCACCAATAAATGAACATAAAAAGTTAAAAAAAAGGAATTATGAAGTATGGGCACATGGTACAACATGGATGAACCTTAAAAATGTCAGGTCAAGTGAAGGAAGCCAGACACAAAAGTTCACATTCTGTATGATCTCATTCATAAGAAGTATCCAGAATGGGTAAACAACCAGAGACAGACATGCAAAAGTTGTTACTATTGCAGAGGAATGGCTTAGTGGAATCAACTTTAAGTTGGGGTTATAGAAATGTTGTGGAACTAGAGAGAAGTGATGGTTTCACAACACATTCAGTGTACTAAAACCTAATGAACAGTTCATATTAAAATGGTAAATGTTATGTTATGTGAATTTTATCTTATTCCATCTTAAAAAATCTCATAAATGTATGCTGACATTATGAGACATGTCACCATGGTGTCTATCAAACCCAAGGTTGTATACAGGAACCCTGCCCTGCCTCCAGCCTCACACAGACTGTTCTTGAGCTGAGCCTTCACCCCAGCACAAGACCCATAGCTGGTTTTATAACCTGATTTCTTTCTCATTAGCAGAATTAAATAAAAATTATCTTACAAGAATTGACACATTCTCATCAGTTAACTTGCTATGGTTTAAATGTGTGCCCCAAATTTAATGTATTGGAAACCTATTCAACAATGTAACAGGGTTAAAACCTGGAACCTTAAGAACTAATTAGGCCATAAGGGCTCTGTTCTCATGAATAGATTAATGCTGTTATTGCAGGGTTGGTCCAGTTTTTGCAGGATTAGGTTCCTCTAGAAAGAATGAGTTCCGTTTCCTTACTTACACACTTGAGTATGAACTGCTCCAACACTTTCTTCATTCCTATGCAAAAGGTTCAATCTCCCTTCTGCCATCTTACTTTATTTTGTAGCATCATCTCCCTGGGCCCCAGCTTTACACATGCTGCCTTTCCAGCCAAACTGCAAATCTATAAAGTCCCTCTGCTTTACTTTCCACTCCTGAAATTTGGTGTACAATTCTCTGAACACAGACTTCAACATCCATAAGGCAGTTGGGATATTTTGCTGTTTGAGACTTCCTCTGCCAGCTTATTAATCAGTCCATCATCTTTAAATTCAGCCTCACACAAAGTTTCAGGACATGGGTAAAATGCTGATAAGTGTAACACATGTAGCTTCTACTCCACTTTCCTATGGAGTCCCCTTTGCCCTCCATAATCTCCTAAGCACAGACTCAACTGTCCACCTTTTTATCCACATTTTGGCCCTTCCAATTTCCTCTCACAAAACATTTCAAAATACAATCTGATGGCAGCAGTGACAGCAGCTGCAGTGGCACCATCTTGGCAGGACCACGAAGATGGCTACTGGTACTGCAGCTTGCAAGTACCACCAAGAAAGACACCAGCGACTTGTTGTAAATCCAGCAACCCCAGAACAGCAGCAATGAAAGCGAGTAGTAACTCACTCCACACTTGACAGAGACATGAACTGCTGCATCAGAGGAAGCAGCAGTGGAGCCATCTTGGTTGGACCATGCCGGTGGCTACCTGCATTACAGCTTCTGCAAGTCACCAACAAAGAAGCCAATAACCTGTTGGAAAACCAACAACTTCAGATCATCAGTGATGAAAGTGAGCAGCAACTTGCTCCATGCTCGGCAAAGACCACAGTGCCTAGAACCATAATCAGAACCTGCAGCAGTGTGGCTGAGCCCACCCCCTCCCCCAGAGATTCAGGGCAGTGCTCAATGAGACCATAAGTTAATAAGCCGCCCCAGGGGAGACCAACCAGCATGGCCACAGGGACTCATGTGGCAAGCAATAGACTCCTAGGGTCTGAGACTTTTCAGATCACTCCTGTGGAGGTGGGAGTGGGGTCTTCTCTTGGACACAGTAGATGCATGGATAAGCAGACACCTCTGGCAATATTTGGGTGGTACAGACCTACTTCCCACAGGTCACAGTGCCATTGCAGGGTTCCTGGGGATAGCCACAGGATACACAGTCGTGGTTCATGGGGAAAAATTAGACCAACCCAGCCCTCTCTGTGGAAAACGTGGAGTTCTGTGTTTGCACAGAGTTGGGTCAAAGCAACATCTACCACTTCTGTAGGCAAAGAGAGACACAAGCCAAGGGTACACCACTGACAACACCCACCATATGTGTAGACAGAGAGGGACATAGGGACAGCCCAAATAGAGAACGCAGAGACCCACGCTTGCAGTGAGAGGGGCAATAGTGGCATTGGGTATCTGCACAGGCAGAGAGAGACACCAGGCAAGGATCCCAATCACTGAAGGAAACCAAGAATTGGACCTGCAAATAGACATTATACCAAGCAAATAGGAATAACCATTCAGTAAAGGCTATTCACCTTTAAGACTCACCTAGTAGCAAATATCTACATCCAGAACAAGATATTATAAAGGAAGAGAGATTAGACATAGGAAACCCACAGAGTGAGAGAGAGCTACCAGAAGCAACAAAGACATAAACTTAAGAAACCTGAAATAATGAGAAGGAAGAATAGCAAAGAAACAATGAACTCCTACAACTCCACAACAATAGAATCCACCACAACAGAAGTGCAAAGATTGCCAGGACAATTCAGAACTTTAATAGTAGAAGTGGTACAGGATTTCCAAAAAGAATTCAGAGAGAGCCTAAAAGCAATGAAAGATCAAATAAACAAAGAATCTGACACCCTGAACAGGAATCAAAAAGAAGCTCTGAGGGAAGTGAAGGATGCAATAATTGAAATGAAGGCACCAATACAAACTATCAACAATAGACAACACCACATGGAAAACAAAATCTCACACTCGGAAGATGACCTCTACAAAAAGGAATGCATAGTATATACTTAAGAAAAAAACAATACGACAGCATGAATTGGACATTGCAGAGATCTTGGATAACCTTAAAAGGGCAAACCAAAGAATACTAGGCACAGAAGAGGGAATAGAATGTGAAACCAAAGGAATCAATCTTTTCAGAGAAGTAATATTAGAAAACTTTCCAAAAATAAAAAAGACGTCGACACACAGGTACAGGAAACATAGAACCCCAAATAGATAAGATCAGGAAAGAGGTTCACCATGCCACATGATAATCATATTGACGAATGTAGAGCCCAAGGATAGAATCGTAAAAGCAATGAGAGTAAAAGACCAAGTAACATTCAGAGGCAAAACAATAAGAATCACTCCTGACTTTTGAAAATCAAGTGATGAAAGTCAGGAGGACCTGGACTGCCATATTCCAAACTCTGAAAGAAAAGAACTTCCAGCCAAAATTTATCTACCCAGCAAAAATATCTATCAAATTTGACGGGGAAATAAAAACCTACCACGACAAACAGAAGCTGAAAGACATTGTGTTTTCCAAAGCAGCACTAGAGAAAATACTCAAAGACATTAATTACAAAGAAGAAATAATAAAGAAATGCCAGAAGCAGAGGAACAATGATTTCCATCAAACAAACAACTAAGCAAAGAAGAACAAACACTACCTCAAACAGAAAGTAAAACTCAAAATGTTAGGAATTAAAACTCATCTCTCAATAATCACACTAAATATAAATGAACTCAACTCTCCAATCAAAAGACATAATGTGGCAAAACGGATCAAAAATCATGATCCATCTCTATACTGCCTGCAAAAAACACACCTTACAAGTGAAGATACTCACAAACTAAAGGGGAAGGGATGGAGCGAGGTACTCCACGCAAATGGAACTCAAAAACGGGCAGGAGTAGCAACTATGATATCAGACAAATTAGTCTTCAATCCTAAACTTATCAGAAGAAACAAAGCAGGTCATTTCTTACCGATTAAAGGAACAATCCAGCAAGAGGATATAACGATATTCAACATGTATGCCTCAAACATAGATGCAACCACTTTCATAAAAGAAATTCTTCATAACATTAAGTCACACATAGAACCCAATACAATAATATTGGGAGACTTCAACACCCGTCTCACACCACTAGATCGATCTTCAAGACAAAGGTCGGTAAATATGCCGAAGAACTAAGAAACACCATAAACCAAATGGACCTACTAGACACATACAGAATATTCCATCCAAGTACAGCTACATTTGCATATTTCACCTGCTTATGGAACCTTCTCTAAAATAGACCATATCCTATGCCACAAAATGAGTACTAGCAAATTTGAAAAATGTGATATAATCCTCTGCGTCTTTTCAGATCATAATGGAATGAAACTAGAAATCAACTATAAGAAGACCCAGGCAAACCTCATAAACACGTGGAGACTTAACACCACACTGCTGAATGAGGAATGGGTCACACAAGAAATAAGGGAATAAATTAAGAAATTCCTAGAAACAAACAAAAGCAGATATAAAACATATCAAAATCCCTGGGATACTCTGCAGGCAGTATTAAGAGGAAAATTCATAGCACTGAGTGCTCACATAAGAAGAACAGAAAATCACCAAATAAATAACCTAATGACACACCTCAAAGGCCTTGAAAAACAGGAAGAGTCTAACCCCAAAGCCAAGAGAAGACAGGAAATTATCAAAATGAGAGCAGAAATCAATGAAGTAGACAATTTGAAAATACAAAAAAATCAACAAAACCAAAAGCTGGTTCCTTGAAAAAATGAACAATATAAATAAACCACTAGCCAACCTAACCAAAAGAAAGAGAAAATCAACCCAAATAAATAAAATAAGAGGTGAAAAAGGTGATATTATCATGGACAACATGGAAATCCAGAGGATTATCAGAAACTACTTTGAAAAACTATATTCCAATTAAATGGAAAACCTAGAAGAAATGGACAAGTTTCTTGACATGTACAACCTTCCTAAGTTCAATCAAGAAGATATAGAAAATTTAAATTGACCAATAGCAATCAAAGAGGTTGAAGCAGCAATAAAGAGCCTACCATCAAAGAAAAGCTGAGGACCAGATGGTTTCCCAGATGAATTTTATAAAACCTTTAGAGAAGAACTAATCCCAATACTGCTCAATCTATTCCATAATATAGAAAGAAATGGGACTTTCCCAAATACATTCTATGAAGCCAACATCACATTAATACCCAAACCAAATAAAGACAGCTTAAGAAAAGAAAACTACAGACCTATACCGTTAATGGACTTTGATGCAAACTTCTAAACAAAATACTAACAACATGCATTTAAAACCACATCAAATAATTGTTTAGAACAGTTTTAGGAGATGCACATCTCATTCGCTGTAAAAGCAACCTCTCCACAGAAGAAAGGCAACACAAACTTGAAGTAAACAACGAAAAGTTTGAAACGCGATGGCATCAAAGCCAGGAGACAAAACAGAGGAAAGTAAAAAACTCCAAGTGCCGTACAAAAGGGACAGCAGCGGCGCCATCTTAGCCAGACCGCGCCGGCCTCTACCGGCATTGTGGCTTCCACACACCACCAGCAGAGAAGCCAGGGACTTGTTAGAAGTTCAGCAGCTTCAGATAAGCAGAGAAGAAAGCAAGCAGCAGCTCGCTCCACACGCAAGAGACCAAACAGCAGCGGATACAGCGGCTGCAGCGGCGCCATCTCGGCAGGACTTTACTGGCAGCTACCAGCATTGTGGCTTCCACATAAGACCAACGAAGATGCCAGTAAACTGTTGTGAATCCAGCAGCTGCAGAATAGCAGCAGTGTAGGCAAGCAGCAACTCGCTCCACGGGCAACACAGACCTGAACTACTGCACTCGCTCCACGGGCTACACAGACCTGAACTACTGCATCGGCAGAAGTGACAGCAGTGCCATCTTGGTCAAACCACGCCGACGGCTACCAGTGTTGCAGCTTCTACAGGGCACCAACAAGGAAGACAGGGAGCTCTTCTAAAACCAGCACTGCAGAGCATCAGTTACAAAAGTGAGCAGCAGTTCGATCCACACTGGGCAGAGACCCCAGGACCCGGAGGCCTGACCAGAACCTGCGGCAGCAGCTGGGCCCACCCTGTCCCAGAGATTAAGAGCAGCGCTCACCAAGACCATAAGTCAACAAGCCACCCCAGGGTGAGACCACCCAGCGCAGCCACAGAGACTCACGGGGTCTGAGACATTTGAGATTGCCCCGGCGGAGGAGGGCGTGGGGTCTGCTGTGGGACGCGGTAGACGTGAGGATAAGCAGACAATCCCTGGTGACATTGGGTGGGACAGACTTGCAACCCGGGGGTTGCAGCACCCTTATAGAGTCCCTGGGGTAGCCCCAGGTCATACACCTGTGGTACCTGGGGAAAACTGGACCACACCAATTTCCCCAGAGGAAAACATGGAGTTCCGTGTTTACACAGAATCGGAGCAAAATGACAACCACTGCTTCTCTAGGGAAAGATAGACACAAGCCTGGGGCCCCCTGCTGGTGACTCCTACCATAGATGTAGACAGAGGAAGACATAGGTACAGCCCAAGTGGAGACTGCAGAGACCCACATTGCACAGAGAGGGGTAATAGCGGCACTGGTCCCATGCACATGTAGTGAGAGGTACCAGGCAAGGGTCCCAATCACTGAAGGACCCAAGAACTGGGCCTGCAAATGGACATTATACCGAGCAAGTGAGAATAACCACTCAGAAAAGGCCACTCACCTTTAAGGCTCACCTAGTAGCGACTATCTACCCCCAGGATAAGAAAATATAAAGGGAGAGGGATTTGACATAGGGTACCTACAGAGTGAGAGAGGAAGAGCTAACAAAAGCAACAAAGATATAAACATAAGAAACCTGAAACCATGAAAATGAAGAATAACAAAGAAACAACGAGCCCCCACCATCCCACAACAACAGAACCCGCCAACTCAGCAGTGCAAAGATTGCCAGAAGGACAATTCAGAACTTCAATAGAGGAAATGATACAGGACTTCCGAAAAGAATTCAGAGACAGCCTGATAGCAATGAAGGAGCAAATAAGCAGGATGCAATAATTGAAATGAAGGCATTAGTACAGACCATCAACAATAGACTAGACCACATGGAAAACAGAATCTTACTTTTAGAAAATGACCTCTCCAAAAATGAACACATTGTATATAAATTAGAAAAAACATTTCCACAGCATGAACTGGATATTGAAGAGATCTCAGCCAGTCTTAAAAGAGCAAACCTAAGATTAATAGGAATAGAAGAGGTATTAGAAGCTTAAACTAAAGGAATCAATAATGTATTCAGAGAAGTAATATTAGAAAATTTTCCAAACATAGAGGTCGATACACAGGTACAGGAAACAAATAGAACCCCCAATAGACAGGATCAGAGAAGAGGTTTGCCACTACACATAATAATCAAACTGACTAATGTTGAAGCCAAGGAGAGAATCTTAAAGGCAATGAGAGTAAAAGAGCAAGTAACATTCAGAGGCAAACCAATGAGAATCACTCCCGACCTTCCAAACCAAGTCATGAAAGCCAGGAAGGCCTGGAACAACATATTCCAAACTCTGAAAGAAAACAACTTCCAGCCAAGATTTATCTACCCAGCAATTATATCTATCAAATAGAACTGATCAACAAATTCAGCAAAGTGTCTGGATAAAAAAGCAATCTTTAAAAATCAGAAGCTTTTCTATATGCCCACCATAAATGCACTACAAAAGAAATCCAAAATATATTTCCACTCACAATATCCCCCAAAACAATAAAATAATTGGGAATGAACCTAACCAAGGAGGTAAAACACCTCTACAAGGAAAACTATAAAACATTGAAAAAAGAAACTGAATAAGATCTTAGAAGATGGAAAGATCTCCCATGCTCTTGGGTAGGCAGAATAAATATCATCAAAATGGCCATTATTCCAAAAGCGACCTACAGATTCAATGCAATACCCATTAAATTATCAAAATCATTCTTCACTGACATAGAAAAATCTGTCCTTAAATTCATTTGGGACAACAAAAACAAAGAATAGCCAAAGTAGTTCTCAGCAACAAGAACCATGCGGGAGGCATCACAATACCTGACTTCAAACTATACTACAAAGCCATAGTAATAAAAACAGGATGGTATTGTCACAAAAGCAGACACATAGACCTATGGAGCAGAATAGAAGACTCTGAAACAAACCCACACACCTACAGCCAAATGATTTTTGACAAAGGGGCTAAAAACACCCAATGGAAAAAGGATAGCCTCTTCAACAAATGGTGCTGGCAAAATTGGCTAACCATATGCAGAAAAATAGAAATAAACCCCACTTTCTCACCCTGCACTAGAGTCAGCTCCAGATGGATCACAGACCTAGAAATCAGACCAGAGACCTTGCAGCTACTTGAAGAGGGCATAGGCCCAACACTTCAACACATAGGCATAGGCCCAACACTTCAACACATAGGCACAGGTAAAGACTTCCTCAACAAGACCCCAAAGGCACAGGAAACTAAAATGAGGATCAATACGTGGTATTGCATTAAACTAAAGAGCTTTTGTGCAGCAAAGGAAACAATCAAGAACCTCAACAGAGAGCCAACAAAATAGGAGATTTTTGCCAACTACTCCTCTGATACAGGACTCATATCTAGAATACACAGAGAACTTAAAAAAATCACCACTAAAAAAACCAATAACCCAATCAAAAAATGGGCAAGTGAACTAAGTAGACACTTCACAGAAGAAGAAATACAAATGGCCCATAAATGAATGAAAAAACTGTTCAACATCATTAACAATCAGAGAGATGCAAATCAAAACTACCCTGATATTTCACCTAACCCCAATTAGAATGCAATCATTAAAAACACAAACAACAACAAATGCTGGTGAGGATGTGGAGAATTAGGAACTCTAAAACATTGTTGGTGGAATTGCAAATTAGTGCAACCACTTTGGAAAACAGTGTGGAGGAGCCTCAGAAGAATGGGAATGAACCTACCGTATGACCCAGCAATTCCACTTCTAGGCATCTACCCAAAAGGACTGAAACCAAACTACCAGACTAATGCATGTTTATAGCTGCACAATTCACAATTGCCAAACTTTGGAACTGCACAAACTATGTTTATAGCTGCACTATTCACAGTTGCCAAACTTTGGAACCAGCCAAGGTGTCCATCAACAGATGAATGGATCACAAAATTATGGGATATGTACACAATAGAATTTTACGCAACCACAAAATTACATCATTTAAAGGGAAATGGAGAGAACTAGAGAACATTATGCTAAGTGAAATTAGTCAGTCACTAAGAGTGAAAAGTCAGATGTTCCCCCAATAGGTGGAAGCTAGATAGAATGGGACTTAGAAGGGACTCCCGACAAAGAAGAAGAAAACTTTAGATGAACAAAGAAGGTGACATAACTGAGGGAGTTGGGAGAGGGTTGGAGGGAAACACACTATAGCACATGATGTATATACACAAACTTATAAGACTCAATCACTATGCAGATCACAAAAGGGAGGGAAAGGGGAGAGAATAGGGTGGGATTTGAGGGAGGGCTAAATGAGCAATGTGTGCATGTATGATGCTGCTACCCTGACGTGTATCAAAATGTATAATTACAATGCACCAATAAATGAATATATATAAAAAATAAAAATATATAGAGATTTAAAATTCACGTAAAATAAAATATACCATATAAATATGAACAGATCGTTAGGGTTTAGTACGCTCAAAGTGTTGTACAGCAACCACTTCTGTCCAGTTTTAAAACATTTCTGTACCCTCACCTTAAAATTGATTCCACTAAGCAGTTCCTCTTCTGTGTCTCCTAGTAACAACCATTGCAAGTCTTTCTCAGGGGGTTTACCCGTTCTAGACACTTCTTATTAATGAGATCACACACAGTGGGACTTTTGTGTCTGGAATTGTATCCATCGGCATTCTTCCAACTATAATATAAAGACTGATCACATAACTTAGAGGAAATACAATTTATTTTCTTACAGTTTCGGGCTGAGTCCATGTGGGGCTGAGGACTGTGGATCTCAGGGCATGACGAGAGAAGACTGAGGGAAATCACCTGCGCTGTGCCCCTCATATCATGGAGGCCAGAAGCAAGAGAGAGAGAGAGATAAAGAGAGTGACAGAGAAGGAGAGAGAACATACAGGGGGATGAAGATCCATATATAATCTCCAAGGCTGCACCCCCAGCAACCACCTTCACCAACCACACCCTACCTGCTTCCTAGGTACCATCCAGGTAAATCTGTTACAATGGATTTATCCAATTCTGGGATTACAACCTTCTTGACTCAAATACATCAGCTCCAAACACCAATCAATTCATGAGCTTTTCAAGGGGCCATTCTACATCTAAACATATCAGGAATCTTTCACCTAACCTGATATTTTCAAGATCCATCCATGTCGTATGTACCCATACCTCATTCCTTCTATGGCTGAGTAGTCTTCCATTGTGTGCACGTTCCACAATTTGCACATACACTCACCTGTTCGTGGACGTTTCCACTGTTTTCATCTTGTGGCCATTGGGAATTGTGCTGCTATGAACATACAATTAAAAGCATTTGTTGGAATAATTATTGTTGAATCTCTAAGTATAATTGAGCAGAATTGCTAGATCATAATTGTTTCAACAACCACCAGTTTGTTTTCCACAATGCAATTCCATTTTACATTCTCACCTGCAATGAGTGATGGCAAAAATT
>PVJS01044166.1:0-10038 GCA_004027185.1 Glis glis | reverse complement strand
ACAGTGTGACAAAAGGGAGAACAGGGTCTCGCTAAGTTGCTGAAGGTCTCACTAAGTTGCTAAGGCTGGTCTCCAACCTGTGATCCTCCTATCTCAGCCTCCCAAGTACTGGGATTACAGGTGTGCGCCATCACGCTGGGCTGGGACATACGCATATGTAGCTTGAACTAGGCTGTGTTAATCAGAAACGAGTCACAGTCTCAGGTCCCCTGGCTCCCATTATGGCCAGGGGGCGGCCCTCAGCCTCCATTCTCTGGAGGAGGAAGTTCAGAAGTGAAAAGTATTTGGAAGCTGGGCATGGTGGCACACGCTTGTAATCCCAGTACTTGGGAGGCTGAGACAGGAGGATGGCAGGTTCAAGGACAGCCTCAGCAAGTAGTGAGACTCTCATCAACCTAGTGAGATGTTTCAAAAAACTAAAATAAAATAGGGCTGGAGGTGTAGCTTGGAGGTAGAATACTCCTGGGCTCAATCCCCAGTACCCCCCACACACACACAGCATTTGGAGCTTTTAATTCAGAGGGGGGTCTGTTCAACTGCCTCCCCTTGGGTGAGGAGGTGCTGTCCCGGGGAGGAGGGGCCGATTCCTCCGCTGACCCTCTGTCACACTTTGTTCTGCTGCTTCCTTACCAGCCCCATCCAGTTTGGATTGGCTTTAAAAATTATTTCTGAAAGATCACACAACACACACATACACACACACACACACACACACACACACACACACACATACGAGTGAGCTCTTTGTGTTTCATTTGGGAAATCATAATGGCTCTGGCTGAACAGAAACCTGCACCAACCAACCAATCTTCCCAGGGCTCCAAAGAAACAAGATTCACAGAACAGGCTGTCAGCACTGCAGAAAACAGAGCTGGCTGACAAGACGCCCGGGCGGGTGACCTTGGCAAGGGAAGTGTTGGCGGGTCTTTCTTTCTTTCTTTCTTTCTTTCTTTCTTTCTTTCTTTCTTTCTTTCTTTCTTCTTTCTTTCTTTCTTTTCTCTCTCTCTCTCTCTCTCTCCCTCTCCCTCTCTCTCTCTCTCTCTCTCTCTCCTTCCTTCCTTCCTTCCTTCCTTCCTTCCTTCTTTTTTGTGACGGGGGGATTGAACCCAGGGGCATTCTACCTCTGAACTATACCCTCAGCCCTTTTTATTTTTTGTTTTAAAACAAGGTCTCACTAGGTTGCTGAGAGTCTCAGCTAAATTGCTGAGGCTGGCCTTGAACCTGCAATCCTCCAACTCAGCCTCCCAAATACTGGGATTATAGGTGTGCACCGCCACGCCTGCCTGCCTGGTATTTTTATCTGTCCCTTTGCTCTCAGGATGTTAGTGTGTTGCCTGTACCAGCAACAGGCTCCTGTTTATTCTTAAGACACCCGGGCAGAAGGAGGGAGAAGACAGTAGCCGAGTGGAGAAGAGCACACCCATATGAAGACGGACAGAAACTGAGCCGCACAGGGGGTACGACGCTTGTTTAAAGTCCACTGGACAAGTTTTAGGGTTCCTCAAGTGGAGACGGGTTACCCAAACTCTCATTCAGTGCCCCAACAGCTCAAATTCTGCAATCTCAAGGATTTCCTGTTAAATTTCCCCTCCTTTCCTTCTGTATTTCTTTAGACATGCTTCCATGGGAGGCGAGGTGTCCACGGGGGAACCAGCTTGCCCAGCACCCTTCCAGTCTTAGCACGGAAAGTCTTGCACGCAGGCCGTTCCCTCAGTCCTAGACAAACCAAGAAGGCTGGCCGCCCGCCGGAGAGGAAAGTCTTGCCCAGTGGGGAACATTTCCCAGCCCCTGCCAGAAGTGGCCTCCCATAGCCGAGAGCGCGGGCTCTGGACATGGCTGGCATGCAGATCTGGACTCCTGCACAGCCACGCCAGCCAGTCGGAGAATTACCCGAGCTCTCTCTGATCTCTCTGCCTGACCTCTGTTGCCTCCCCTGTAAAATGAGGACAGCGGCCATCTATACCTCAAGAGATTGCTATGCAAATGATATAAGTCAATACATCAAAAGCACTTTAACTTAAAATAGTGCCTGTCACTGGGCGAGGTGGCGCATGCCTATAATCCCAGTACTTGGGAGGCTGAGACAGGAGGACCACAGTTTCGAGGACAGCAACTTAGCAAGACCCTCAACAACTTAGGAAGACCCTGTTTCAAGATAAAAATAAAATAAAAAAGGGCTGGGGCACATAGCTTGGAGGTAGAATGCCCCTGGGTTCAATCCCTTATGCTGAAAAATAAAAAATAAAATAAAATAGTGCCTGTCTCATAGGAAGGAGCCAGTGGATGGTAGGATCTCAGAATGGATAGAAAGCCTCCTGAGACTCCATCTCATGCCTCCATGTTTAAATGCACTCTACACGTTGCAACAACCACCTTTCATGTTAACTTCTACCCTCTTTCTGCGGCTGTGCAGGTTGCTTTGATCTGCCTCAGAGCGGATGCCACCACCGCACACACTTCACCTGGTGGCCGGCGGGGTCCCCGTCTAAGGGCAGCACCTCTCAGGCTTGAAGAACGTGCACACGGATCACCCGGGCATCTAGTTAGACCCTGTTAAATGTGGATTCTGATTCAGCAGGTCTGGGATGGGGCCCAGGATTCTGCATTCCTAATAAGCTCCCCGGCGATGCTACTGCTCGTGGGGACTGCACTGCCAGAGCAAGGCCACATGTGCGGCAGCCCGCGGGGTCTGAGCAGAAGCCTGGGCTATGTGCTCAGCTGAGGGTCCTGCACGTGGCGTGCCGGGGGCAGCGTGGAGTGCTGGGAATGCTCAGCACTGAGGAGAAGCCTGCAGGGTGCCCGCGCTCCAGGCCAGCGTGGAGACTGGCGAGGAGGCCGCGGGTAACTAGTAACACTGGCTAGGATCTAATCTTCGGGAATGTTTGGCTTTCTTTAGATATCAGAGCTGGAGCCGGGCATGGTGGCGCACGCTTGTAATCCCAGTACATGGGAGGCTGAGACAGGAGGATCGCAGGTTTGAGGACAGCCTCAGCAACTTAGCGAGGCTCTCAGCAACCTAGTGAGACCCTGTTTCAAAATAAGAAATAAAATTGGGCTGGGGGTGTAGCTTGGAGGTAGAATGCCCCTAGGTTCAATTCCTAGTACCACAAAAATAAATATCTATCGGAGCTGGGCCAGTTGCAGTGGCTCACACCTATAATCTTAGCACTTGGGAAGCTGAGACAGGATGGTTGCAGCTTTGAGGCCAGCCTCAGCAACTTAGCAAGACCCTGTTTCAAATTAAAAAAAAAAAAATTAGCTGGGCGTGGTGGCGCACGCTTGTAATCCCAGTACTAGGGAGGCGGAGACCGGAGGATCCAGGTTCGCGGCCAGCCTCAGCTACTTAGTGAGGCCCTCCGTAATTTCGTGAGACCCGGTTTCAAAATAAAGTATAAAAAAAATAGGGCTGGGGGTATAGCTCAGAGGTAGAACACCCCTGGGTTCAATCCCTGGTACTGCAAAAAAAAAAAAAAAAATTAAGGGTGTAGCTCCAAGGTAAAATGACCTTGGCTGGGTTCAGTCCCCAGTTCTATATATATATGGAACTCCAAGGTAGAATGCCCCTAAATTCAATCCATATATATTATATAATCCATATCTTATATATATTAAGAGCTGGTTCAAGACCACTGCTTAAATTATACCCTTCTCACTTTCATTTTTTTTTTAATTTTCTTTTCCCCTTGGTTCTGAGGCCAGGGGCACCTCAGCCCTTTTTATTTTTTATTCTGAAACAGTGTCTCTCTAAATTGCTGAGGGACTCACTAAATTGCTGAGGCTGGCCTTGAACCTGTGATCCTCCTGTCTCAGCCTCCCATGTACTGGGATTACAGGCCTGTGCTACCACACCAGGTTGATCTGTTCTCTTAAATGGTAGACAGAGGATGTGGTACCCACCAGGGCCCAGGGTACACACTTGGTGAGTGTGACTAAGAAAGGTGGGAACTGCAGGCCTGAAGAGGCAGAAGCCCCCACATCTAGGTGTCTGGTCACCCCACTCAAAACTCCCTCACAGCAACTTCCAATAAGGGGGAACCCATGCTTCCTTGGCACCTCAGAGGCCAGTGTGGCTCCCACTCCTCCATGTTGCTGCACAGCCCACACTCTTCCAAAGGAACATCTGAACCCCAAGTAAGCGTGCACAGCGCCCCGGCACTCGAGGTGCACTTTGCTCCTTCAAAGCCTGGCTTGGGGTCCCCCATGTCCTCTCCTCAGAGGCACGGGTGGGCGCCACGATAATCATACCAGCTGTGGGGGACAAGGGCTGCGGCTGCCCCAGCTCCCACGGGCCAGGCTGGCGCTCATTTGCAGAATGGCCTTATGATAATGAGCCCTAAAAGCAGGCCACAGACCCCAGCGCCACCCCATACCCCTCCACGCTCGCGCCCCGCCCTTCAGTCTGCAGTGGCTACACATTTGTAGCTGTCACTTCAGATCTGCCGCGTGGCTGCTCCCAGCCCACTGGGGCCTTCTCCTCTCTTCTCAGAATGCTCCCCCAGGACAGCCGGCCCTTGCTCAAGGCTGCCTCTTTCCTTTGTTTCTCTTACTTGCTGAGGCCTCTATCCGCACCCCCCGGCCCTTACCCCTACCCTACGGAGCCTGCCCCGCACCCCACCTGCCGCCTGCTGGGTACAGGCGCTGCCTCCCAGCCTCGTTCCCTAAAGGAGAGTAGTGGTGCTCCAATACCTCCAACACAGATAAAAGTAACAGCACCCCAGAAATCTATTACGTCCTTCCAATTCTTACAGACAAAAGGGACCTCAAAAGGTTTTTTTTTTAGTTTATTGTGATAAAAAAAAAACCACACACACAACATTGAATTTGCCTTTTTCTTTCTTTCCTCATGGTTGGTACTGGGGATTGAACCCATGGCGGTGCATTTGCAGAGTAATCGCTTTGACACTGAGCTGTGTCCCAGTCCTGACTTTACCACCTTAACGTGTGTGTGTGTGTGTGTGTGTGTGTTACTGGAGGTTGAACCCAGGGCATTCTACCTCTGAGCTCCACCCCCAGCCCTATTTTTTTATTCATTTTGAAACAGGGTCTCACTAAGTTGCCGAGGGCCTCACTAAGTAGCTGAGGCTGGCCACAAACCCGGATCCTCCGGTCTCAGCCTCCCAAGTACTGGGATTACAAGCATGCACCACCATGCCCAGTTTCACCTTTCTACTTTCTGATTCCATGATTTTGACTACTTTAGATATTTCATATAAGTAGAATCATACAGGATTTGTCCTTTTATGAATGTCTTATTTCACTTAGCATAGTGGCCTTGAGTTTCATCCATTTTATAGCACATGACAGGCTTTCCTTTTAAGTGCCGCATAATATTCCAGTGTGTGTGTATTTCATACAGGAAGCCACAGCCGCCTTTGGCCCCTTCCTTTCCTCTGCTCATCTGTACATCCTGGAGGTCCGCCCTTCAGTTAGCTCTCACGGAAGACATTTGACCATGCCAAAGCTGGCTCTTCTCACCAGCACCTGGGCCTCAGTACTGGCCCAGCTGCAATGATCTGCCTCTGTGGCCTGGAGAAATCTCGGCGGGCCTATCCTAGCTCACCCCAGGTCTAACCAGAGCCCCTAAATGCCAATGCAGAAGACAATAATAGAATCCAGTTTGCTGTGTGGTCTGGGCAAGCTGCTTTGCTCATGTGGGTTGCAAAATCAGGGGTTAAAAAAAACTTTGGAGGACATCAACCGAAATATCCATTAACGGATGAACGGATAAAGAAAACCTGGGCCCCACCTGCCGGCCAGATTCCACAAACAGCTGGTGTGAGCCAACCCAAGAATAACCAAGAGGGAGGAAGGGGGGGGGGGGCAGAAGGAAAAGAACCAGGTTAGAAAAGTCCAGCAAAGCCGGGTGTGGTGGCGCACGTTTGTAATCCCAGTACTTGGGAGGCTGAGACCAGAGCCTCGGCTACTTAGTGAGGCCTCCGGAACTTTGTGAGACCCGGTTTCAAAATAAAGTATAAAAAATAGGGCCGGGGGTGTAGCTCAGAGGTAGAACGCCCCTGGGTTCAACCCCTGGTACCGCAAAAAAAAAAAAAGTCCAGCAAAAGGCTGGGCATGGTGGCGCATGCTTGTAAACCCAGTACTTGGGAGGTGGAGACCGGAGGACCCCAGTTTGCGGCCAGCCTCAGCTACTTAGTGAGGCCCTCCGCAACTTCGTGAGACCCGGTTTCAAAATAAAGTATAAAAAAAATAGGGTCGGGGGTGTAGGTCGGAGGTAGAACGCCCCTGAGTTCAATCCCCAGTACCGGAAAAAAAAAAAAGTCCA
The DNA here is from genome assembly GCA_004027185.1 of Glis glis. Lineage (NCBI taxonomy): Eukaryota > Metazoa > Chordata > Mammalia > Rodentia > Gliridae > Glis > Glis glis. Next base: position 3,758 of record PVJS01044166.1, on the reverse strand, counting down.
GCACACTGCAAGAAACGTCACTGGGGGATTCAAAATTGGCCAATCGCAAGGCGAAGGGGGACTCTGAAAAGACCAATTATGTTAGGAATTTACATAAGCGCCAGTCGCAAGCGGCTGGAAATAGGCCGATCACTAGACAAGTGTTGGGTCCCAAAGCAGACCAGCTAGAGGCAAATGAGGAGGTCACAAAATAAAGTAAAAACTGGTCTTCCGCGAGCCCTCAGGGCAACGCTTTTGGGGACCCCTCCCCTGCTGGGGGTTTTGCTGCCATTCCCTATCCATCATTAAGTGCTCAATTCTGTTCTCCACATCGTGTGAGCTGAATTCTTTTGCTTCTGAAGACAAGAGCCGGGGTAGGCCGGAGTCTGGAGCCGGGGCTCCCTCATTCTTGCTCCGCTCGTAGAGGTTCCTATCTCAGTGCTGTGCTAGAGTTTTGCAAGATGCTACCTTGGAGGGAAACTGCTTGATCCTGACTGTGTCCGAAGCTTGGACCGGTCGCAGCAGGGGCGGGCTAGGGTCACGGCACAGACCGCTGGTTCTAATGATGTCTCCCCTTCCTCCTCAGTGGTAGGACCGGGATATCATTGTAGGTTTACAGTTTTGAGAAATAATACAGAGCGATCCCACATGCCCCTCCCCCAGCTTCCGCCAGTGTAACATCTGCAGAACTGTAGAACAATGTCACACCAGGAAGCTGATCCCGAGACCAGAGACACCCACGTTTCACCAGCTTTACAAGCATGGCAGCATGTGATGTGAGTTCTATGCAATGTTATCACAAGGGCAGATTTGTGTGCCCCAACCACAGCTGAACAATTCCACAGCAAGAGTCACCTCTCTCCCTCCCTGCTCCCCAACCCCTGACACCCATTAATCTATTACTCGTTCCTATAATTTTGCCATCTCAAGAATGTTATAGAAATTAAATCCTACCATGTGTAATCTTTTGAGAGAAACTTAATTTTTAGCTTGGTATTCTGTCACTTAGAACTAACAAAAAACTATATTTCCCAGTTTCCCTTGTTTCTGGTGTAGTCATATAACCAAATTCTGACCTTGTGGATTTAAGTGGGAGCATGATTTGCTTCTCTTGGGACGGCTGCTCAGAGGGAGCCTACTGAGCTGGCAGAGTCTCCCTTCTGGCTTTTGTGTCTTTCCTCCTGCTCCATATTAGGATGTGATGGCAGAGCTCTAGCAGCCGTCTTGAGCCATGAGGTAACCCTGATGACAGAGTCCTGTTCCAGGTTGGAACAGAAAGCTAGGACCCTGGGTTCCTAAAGACACCATGGAGCTGCTATATCAGTCAAGGGCCATAATTATTTGAAGTGCAAGAGAAGTCGATTTCTACTTTAAGTCACTTTTTCAGTTGTTATCTCCAGTTGAACCTGGTCCTAACTAAAACAAGGTGTCTTAGGTTTGTAGCAGAGGAGAAACTTGCTCAGAGTTCTAGAGCACTGGCTCTCGCCTTTGGTGTGCATGCCAGTCGCCGACACGGATGCTGGGCACCACCCGAAGAGCTTCTGAATCAGTAGGTCTGGGTGGGGCATGAGTGTTTCTAACAAGGTCCCAGTGATGCTGCAGCCACTGGTCCAGGGATGAATCTTTTTTTTTTTTTTTTTTTTGCGGTACCGGGGTTTGAACCCAGGGGCATTCTACCTCCGAGCTCCACCCCCAGCCCTATTTTTTATTTTTTATTTTGAAACAAGGTCTCACTAAGTTGCAGAGCGCCTCACTAAGTAGCTGAGGCTGGCCGCGAACCCGGATCCTCCAGTCTCAGCCTCCCAAGTACTGGGATTACAAGCGTGTGTCACCACGCCCGGCTCTTTTTTTCTTTTCTTTTTTTTGGCACTGGGGATTAAACCCAGAGGCATTCTACATCTGAGCTACAACAGGTTTTCACTACATTGCTGAGGCTGGCCTCAAACTTGCAATCCTCCTGTCTCAGCCTCCCAAGTACTGGGATTACAGGCACGCACCACGATGCCCAGCTCTTTCTTGAGACCCACCTCGAAGGATGGATGGACGTGGCAGCAGAGGGGACAGTGGTCTGCAGTTTGGTGGGCTTTTCTAATGCCAGTTCTTCCCTGTCTGGTGCCCCCTCCATCCTCCCTCTTGGTTTTTTTTTGGAATCCACTCACACCAGTTGTTCTTGGAAGTCAGCCGGCAGGCAGGGCTGAAGTTTCATTCCAACTGGTCACCTGAGGCCCTCATCCCCCTAGAATGAACTCTCTGTGCCTGGCCATTGTTGTCCCTGCGCAGTATCACACCAGGAAGCTGACAGGATACCACCCCGTGACCTGCGGATCTCACCAGGTTCATGTGAGCAGGCCCGTGCGCATAATATTTGGCTCCATGCGCTTTTATTACGATTGTACCTGGTGGGGAACCCCCCAAGCAGTTGTCCCTTGCCAGGTTGGCATTGGTGCCATTAAACCATTGGCCTCTGGAGGGGAGGCCCCACAGGTGCAGCCAGGACTCGGGAAGCGCTTACCTCTTTACCTGCATGGTGCTGAGGAGAGCCAAGGAAGCAGACTTCTCTGTAGCCAAAAAGAAAAAAAAAGCAACACTATTCAAAGGCATGTTGCACACCTACCTGAGAACAAATATGGCCTTTGTGTAACTGGAAGGAACAATGAGCGAAGAGGGATTTTAGACACTCACGTTGCCGCAGTGAGCCGTGCTGAGGCCGATTTTGAGTGACTTTTAAAGGCCTCCACCCTGTCCTCTTTCTGCGCTCTGGGCTCGGTTCCCCAAGGAGTCCGTGGCACCAGCTGCCTCCTCAGCCCCGGGTGGCTTTGCTGAACTTGGCCGCGTCCCGCGGGAAGGAGTGAAACTGCCTGTCAGGTGCTTCTGCTCAACCGATTCCTGCCCGCGGCCTTTCCCAGAGGGCGGCGGGGAAGAGGGACGTGCCAGGGACTGGAGTAGCGCCCACTGTGGAACGGGGCGCCTGGGTGACAGAATGATTCCGAAGACAGAAGGGAATGGGCCCGAGGGACAGGCACTCGGAGGAGAATAAAGGGATGCAGGCGTGGGGAGGGGATGCCGAGGAGGCGTTAAGCCCGAGAGGAGCATCCTGGGGCCCGCCTGGCAAAGCGCTCTGCCCAGGGAGCCGTCCAGTGAAGCCGGCCTTGAGGAGAGACGGCACGGGGCAGGACAAGTGCTGCCACCGAGGGGCGCCGCTGGCTGCAGGGCCCGCTGGAATATGAGTGGCCCCCTGGTCCTCCCAGCCCTGGGCCCATGGGGTAACAGGTCCATTCCTCACCCAAGCGACTCAAGATCAGTGGGGTCCTTGGCTTCAGCACGTGCCAGTCAGAGACAAAGACAGAGGTTTATTTAGGAAAAGTGGGGATAGGCGTTCAAGGGAGAATACAGGCCACCTCGAGAGGGAGAGAGGCTCTTGGGGTCTTTACAATCCTTCTTTTATAGGGGACCCCGAGAGGGGGTAGCTAGGGATGCATGGCAGGGATGGGGAGACTGGTGCCCTTTTTTTGAATCCTCAGGTTCCCCCCATTTCATTGGTGGATGCTGGGTGGTGCCTGCACTTGACCAACATCAGACTTTTGGGGGACCCTTTGTTTGCCAAGCATCCCAGGAATTTCAGGTGGGAAGGTAGTCCATTATGATTAAAAGTGTGGCTCATGAAGGGCTTTTACCTAAGAAAGAGCAGACCCTGTAAGGTAAAGTTAGGGATTATGAAGTTTCTAGATTTTAAAACTGTATTTCCCTTGTTGTTGTTGTTTTTTTTTTTTTTTTTTTTG
>PVJS01044165.1:0-16771 GCA_004027185.1 Glis glis | reverse complement strand
TATCTATCTATCTATCATCTATCTATCTATCTATCTATCTATCTATCTATCATCTATCTATCTATATCTACCTATCTGTCATCTATCTATCTATCTATCTATCTATCTATCTATCTATCTATATCTACCTATCTGTCATCTATCTATCTATCTATCTATCTATCTATCAATATCTACATATCTGTCATCTATCTATCTATCTATCTATCATCTATCTCTCTATCATCTATTATATATCTCTCTATCATCTATCTATCATCTATCTATCATCTATTTATCAAACATCTATCTATCTATCTATCTATCTATCTATCTGTCAATCTATCTATTATCTATCTATCTATTATCTATCTATCTATCATCTATCTATCTATCTATCTATCTATGTATCTATCATCTTTCTATCTACCTATCCTATTGTTTCTATCCCTCTGGAGAACCTAGCACACCCCTCTGCCACTGAATGGACCTCATTGTTGTCAGGAACACCTACCTACATGTTCCTAGGAACTTAGGAAATGTTGACTTGTTTGAAAGAAGCCTGTCTCATAAAGCATACTACCCTACTCTGAGTCCTGGGGCTGACCAGACTGCACCAAAGTGCCAGTGTTTGGGGTTTGGGGTGAGGTCTTGCACAGAACCCTATTTCCCTTGGTAACAGGGGCAAAGAAAAATGCCAGCTAGAAGCACAGCAGAGCGAGTTGATTTGCATCAAAATGAGCCCTTCAGCTGCAGAGCCAGCAGGAATTTCTACTCTCTAAACTAAGAGCTAGCTCATTGTTAAATGGGTCCACTTGGACAAATCCAGCAGAACATTGCCAGTGTTAGAAAATGCAGAGAATTCTTTGTGCTAACATCTGTGCGGTGGGGAGTGACTCACCAGTCAGCGACGTGACACGCAGGCCTCCTCCACATTCCCGGAAATCATTCATGAAGTTCTCGGAACAGTATCTTAAAGGCCCCACACTCCCACCTCCCGGGGTCAGGAACTCTCCTAGACACTTCTTTCCTCTCAACCAGCCACACTGTGGCCTATCACACTTCCCATTGTTACCTGCACATCTGGATCTTACCCCGTGAGCAGAGAGGATCACCCAGGCCTGACTCCTTTCAAAGAGCAGATTGGGAGAGTCTTACCTCCAGGCCTCTGTGGAGGGAAGAACCACTTAGCAGCCAAAGCGCTCATGAGGTCATAAGCTGAGCTGAACCCTCTGGCTGGATAACATGACTCAATGGGGCTGTGTAGACTCCATGCCTCGGATGATGAGAAATACTTTCTCTCTCTCTCTCTCTCTCTCTCTCTCTCTCTCTCTCTCTTTCTTTTTGTGGTACTGGGGATGGAACCCAGGGACATTCTACCTCTGAGCTCCATCTCCAGCCCTATTTTCTTTTTCTTATTTTGAAACAGGGTTTTACTAAGTTGCAGAGGTCCTCACTAAGTACCTGAGGCTGGCCTCCAGCCTGAGATCCTCCTGTCTCAGCCTCCCAAGTATTGGGATTATAAGCATGCGCCACCATGCCCAGCTGAGAAACACTTTCAATTATTCTGAGCTGCCCTTAGGAGGATGAGAAATGATTTGCACTCAGAGGTGGCTTTAATTTCTCTAAAGGAGATGATTTGACAAAGAGCCTTTGACTATTTAAAGACGGTCACCCAGCAAGACATTGAGGTATCTGGGCATTGATGTTGGTCTGGGGTCAACTTCGTGCATGCTGGTGGGTCACGTGACTGTAAAGACCTTGCTTCACATTAATTAAGATCCCTGTGTGGGAGGGGTCAGTGCAAGCTCGGGCTGGTAGAGAGAGCTCTCTTTGAATGGCCAATGTGGATGGAGAAACCTATCTTTGACATTTCCTCCCTTCTGGGTTTTAGTTATGACACTTCTGGTTGTAGGGAAGAGAAAGAAATTGTGATTCGTTTAGCAGAAAAAAAAAGTGAAGTAAAAAGTAAAAAAAAGGGGTAGAGGTGGTAGTTTCATTCTTTTAAAAATGAGTCTTAAGGAAGTGAACCATTGGAATGCGGTCAGACCTCCTGCAAACCAGAGGTGGGAGGTGGAGTAGCTTCAGAAGCCCCAGCGATTACCTGGTCCCCTCCTGGCGCTCTGACTAATTTGCACACCTAGCTCACTCTTTCATCTCTCCCTACCAGCTCTAAGGCCACTACACATACCTGCCACAGGACGCTGTTCCTAAATTTGCAGGTTTACCCCCACTTTATTTTGAGCCGCCCTCAGTGCTATGACTGGCTATGTCTGGATGCCAACCCATACTCCTGTTCTGAACGAGTGTCCAGGGTTCCTGGTAGAGACAGGTGCCCTGCAGGTGGGCTCTTCTTAGAGAAAGGAGTGTCTTCCTGAAAGATCCCCAGCAGGCACTGGACCTCATCTTAGCTTTTCCCATCTTATGTTAAGGAAACTGAGTCTCACCTTGATTTGTGCAAGATCACATAACCACGCCTCTCTTTTCTTCCTGAATGAAGATTGTTGTGAGGAAGTAATTCTATTTCAGGTCAAAATTGGTGCTGTTCAAATTGAATCCGTTTTTAAAGAACGGAAGGCATCTTTTGTTAACTGGGAGGCATCACTCAACAAAGATCTTTTGACTTTGTGGTTTCGTCAAAAGGAAACACTCCTTCCTTAAAATAAAAGGGGAGTAAGAGTAAAATTTTAGTAGCACAGAGAATGATTCCTAAAATTATCCAGGACAGTTATGTAATCACAGAGTTCTTTTGGTATTTCTGCATCAGAAAAAAAAATGTTACATGCAAGAAATGAACAAGGAGGGAATCAAAATTCTTTAGAAAAGTCAAAGCCACCCCAGTGGCAGATGTTTGAGGTATCCTATGACTTTTCATAAGGGGTAAGCTACTAACCAGGAAACCAACCATGAGCCACGCATAGAATTGGGCTGACAGGGAGAAAGAGGTAGACAGATCAACTTCTCATCTGACTTTTCTTATTGTTTTTCTAAATCCATTGGCTTTCCCCCCCTGAAGCACAGTGTTGGGGTCATCAAAAATCAAATCAGAACCATTTGGTGGTACACACCTGTAATCCTAGTACTTGGGAGGCTGAGACAAGAGGATGGCAGGTTCAAGGCCAACCTCAGCAACTTAGCAAGACCCTCAGCAACCCTAGCAAGACCTTGTTTCAAAATAAAAAGGGCTGGGGGCAGGTGTAGGGGTATCTCTCAGAGGTGGAATGGCCCTGGGTTCAATCCCCAGTACCACAAAATCAAATCAAACAAAAATAAAAATTAGAGGTCTATGGAGCATATAAAAGAACCATTTGCAGACTGGGAGACTCAAATCACGAATAGTCAGAGGTTCACCCTATGACAGTCACAGGCGGCTCACCAGACACAGAGGTGGACCTCTAGGTCTTTTTTGTGATTGGCTGGTCTGCTTTGCTGCTCTTGTTAATGCAGGCAGAGTGGCTAAGCTGATTTGTCTCTAGTGATTGTTTTAATTTCACTGAGTCAGACTGACAGACATAAAGCTTACCTCCTGTGTTTCATTTATGATTAGAAATAGCACTCCAGAGAATCAGGGTGATTTTTGTTATGCTATTGGAGCTGGAGGGGGGAAAGTTGGCCTTAGGAGGTATCTATACTATAGCCTCTATTTTAATTTTTCTTTAACAGGAACCTCCAAATCTGAGGATACATCTCTACCATGGGCTAGACTATGTTGTGATTTTTTTTTTAATTCAAAGGAAACTTCCAATAGGATGGTAGATTTAAGACAGTATGATATGTTAAGTGAGATTAGCCAGTTACAGAAAGTGAAGAGTCATATGTTTTCTCTCAGATGCAAACGTTCGGAAGTAATCAGGATACAAGAGGGTCTTTAGATAATGGAGGAGTAACCCCAGTGGAGCGATGGAGGGGTATAGAGGAGGGTGGTGGTGGTGGTGGTTGGGGGGAGGGAGAATTAACGAAGGAAACACTTCTACTGACATTATGTACATATGTGAAATTACCAATGGATTTGCATTTTTAAGTAGTTAGGAACTACTCAGCTTAGTTTTTTTAAAAGTATTGATTAAAGCAAGGACAGGTAAGAGATGAACATGACAGCAACCCCTAGTTTGCTTTCGTCTCGCTGTGAGACTTTGCTCTTGAACATTTTTATTAGCTCAGTTATTGTTCTGTGCAACTTTTCCCACAAATTACAACCACCCTAAGGAGTTTGTTTCTAATGAATACGCACTGACAGCACACTTAGCTTAGTAGCCTGTCTCCATTTGCCATACAATGCAAAGCCTACTTAAAATAACTTTTTAAAAAAAAAATGACTATTAGTGCTTCGAGGTCAATTAAAAGCACACAGCTGGTAAGTAGAGAAGAAAGAGCAATCTATCCTAACAAGGAAATGTTCACGCGAACACGGTAGGTTTCAGTTCTCAGTGGACAGAACAAACAAACAAACAAACAAACAAGCAAAAAATCCTGGGAAAGTGTTTAGAACTGTTAGCACTTTGTATTTATTTATTTATTTATTGGTGCATTGTAATCATACATCTTGATGAGTTTCAGGGTGGTAGAAGTAAAAGCACTTTGTATTTATTAAGTGGTATGAGAAAGCTTATTTTCATAAACATCCAAAAAATCCAACGGGACTTCCATTCTACATAGATAGATAAGTTTCTCCTTGGTCAATATGTGGGGACCTATGTATCTATAAATATAATATACATGTATATGTATGCATTATACATGTATGTTATACACGTGTAATGCATATTTGTTTAAATATATGTATATATTATATATATTGTCTATATGTAAAAGAGTTGAGAGGAACTGATCTCATAACAGCTTGTATATATGCAGGTGGAATTACCTTGGTTTATCTAAAAACATGGATGCTTGCCCAATAATCTCATAATGTCATTCAGTGTGATAGTGACATACATGCACACAGCACTTGGTGAGCTTACCCCGGCTCCCTCCCCTTCCCTCCCTTCCCCATACATAATATTGAGATTGGCGTAGGTATTCTCACATCAGTACATAATTTCAATGGAAGTGTTTCCTTCATTAATTCTCCCCCCTTCCTCCCCTAGACCACCTCCCTCACTCCACTGGGGTTTCCCCTCCATTGTCATCGGTCAATTAGCCCTCCCCCAATTCCCACTCCCATACCCTCAAGTTTATTCTTGAATGGAAACTCTGCTGCAAATTTCCCCCCATTTTCAATATCACATGGACATCTTTCCATGTAAGTGTAAACCGTCCTACCTCATTCTTTTAAATGTTACACAACATTCTATGTGTTCTCCAATTAATTTGCTCACTCCTCTATTGATGTACCTATGAGATGATAGTTCTTAAAAAAAAGAAAAAGAAAAATGGGGCTATGACAAATGACCTTGTTTAAAAATATATGTATGTTTACACTGATTTTTCTTATTTTCCTCAGACTTCTGTATCAATGAAAAATTTCTCATTTTTATGATTATACAAGGCTAAGAATAGGCCTGATCATTTTCTTTACAATAGTTGATGCTTTCTGAATGGTTTCTTTTCTCTTTTCTTGCCAGTTAATCTAGAAACATGTAGAGCTTATTCCTTAAGTGAAGTGGGCATTGTGTGAGGTATTCCTTTGCTTAATTACCTCTGAATCACTTGTCATAGTCCTAATAAAAATGTACGTCCATTGTGTGAATGCTTAGTCATGTTAGCTGCGAGGAGAGTATGCTGTTGACAGAGAAGAACAAGAGGCTATAAAATGTTGGCTCTTGTTTAGAATTCAAAACACTTCCTTGACACTGGAAAGAGAGCTCCTTGCCCAAGTGCTGTGGCTAAGAATGGTAGAGCTCCTGCGGGCTGTGTCTAGAGATTCTCCAGGCCTCGTGTGAATATGTAGGCAATAGGGGTTGGAGACTGGAAGAGAGGGGAATGTTTTTAATTTTACAAAAGTTCTTCCTCCTCCTCCTCTTCCTCTTCCTCCTTCTATACTGGGAATTGAAGTCAGAGGCATTTTAATTCTGATTCAAACTCCCAGCTCTTTTTAAATTTTGATACAGGGTTTTGCTAAGTTGCTGAGGGTCTCCCCAAGTTGCTGAGGCTGGCCTCGAACCTGTGTGATCTTCTTGTCTCAGCCTTGCAAGTAATGGGATTACAGGTGCACACCACCATGCCTGACTCTATTCTCCTTATAAATATCAGTCTCTGGCCTTCTTTAGAAACAAAGCAAAACATTTGGTTATATTAAGTACAACAAATTGCTAGTATACTAAGTTCTGCAATACACTAGGCACATTCTTGTCCCTAAGATCAAGTGATGATCCAAGCAGAAGAAGAATCTGTCTTCCTGGAGCTCACCTGCCTGTGGCTGGAGACAGACTCAACAAGACAAGGCAACAAATAAAGATAGAACAGTAGTGATGGCAAGAAGTGAAGGGGCAGAGGTGAGGGCGGGAGAGAGGGGTGTGGCAGCCAGGGGTCAGAGGGGCCACTGCACAACTATTTAGGTGAGGTGAGGGAGCGGGCCCAGCGTCTTGGGGCAGATCATCAATTCACACCAAGGTGCAAGCTGTCAGTCTTCCTGGGGAAGGTGCAGTCCCTACTGACTTGATCTTTGGGAATTTCTAGCCAGTCTGAGTAAGCAACATTTTTGTGAATTTTCCCAATAGGGAATCCATATTATTGGAGCTTTGCTATCCAACAGGTGTCTCATAGCAACATGTAGCTAGTAGCTACCATATCAGACAGCAAAGACCCCGAATCCTTCTATTGTTATAAAGAATTCTGCGGAACAGTATTGTCCTAGAGGATTTTTAATGGTTAGGTGCATTATGGCCAATAAAAATAGCACTGATCAAGACAATAGCAATTCAATGGTGATGAGGGTGATATTAATCATCGTTTACCGGGCATGAGGTAGATACAAGGCACTTTATGTATATTATTTAATGCCAACTTCATCAAAACCCCACGTAAGCAGGTGGATTTACTCTCATTTCACAAACGTGACTCCTCTGCATGTTGAACGAGTTGCTCAAGATGGTACTGCTATGAAATGGTGGATCTGTGAATGGGACCCAATTTGGGCTAAAATGAGTAATCATTTTTGTTACTATAGTATGTTGCTTCTAGATTCAAGGGATGGTTCCCAGGGCTGAGAACAAGTCCGAGGGGGGAAAGCTAAGATAGGATTTATCAGGGAGTGACTCTTCACTCCATTACAGAGCTATGGGAATACTCAGTTGACCTCTTTCAACCACTTTTAGCTTCTCTGTAGCCGAAGGTCTATTTATGGACATTTTAACCAGTGTCACTTCTCAGAAGACTTGGCAGCTATTGGGAATTTGTTACAACTCTACAGATGCGCAGTGTCTATGGCGTGATAGAAACCCCCTAAATTTATGCCAAGAACCAGTTGAACGATCCTAGATGGTGGCCCAGGACAACTTGGTCTTTTGTTCACTGTAGGAAGACTTTTATTTTAAGTCTCCTTCAAAGTTAGTGGCTGAGGCCTGTCTAAGGAAACGTAAAATATTTAACAGGTGTTCGTCAGTTATTCTTGCAGAAGCCTCCCACACACCCTGGCATTTCAAGGCTGGGACTCGTTCCCACTCTGCAGTCTCTCTTGGTGGCATGACTCAGCTGTCATGGGGCCCAAGACTTAAAACATAATTTGTCACTGCAGCCCACAGGCAAGAAATATTAGGGTTGAATAGATCCGGAGTAAGGAAGGTGGGGGCCGGGAAGAAGAGGAGGAAGAGAGAATCATTTGGAATAAGAAGTCTAGTAATAGTGATGACATGACTACCATTTATGGAGTCCCTGTTGTTTGCCAATCACTGGGGAAGTCACTTGACCTGTGATGGCATCTAATCATTACCACAATCCCCTAAGGTAGGTTTTACTATTTTAATTTACAGATGGGAAGATAAATATAGTTAGTAAGGGTAGCAGTTAGCAATGGACTCTGGGTATTCCTGATCCCAGAAACAAGGAAAGGCCACAGTAATAATAATGCAATAGCATTTCTTTGAGTCAACTCAGAGAGATAGAAGGTGCTAGAAAGTGAGCGGCCAAAGCTTAGCGTTCAGTTGATGGGAAACCAGTAAATGAGTCTAATTAGAAACAGAAGTAGGACCCATGAGAGCTGAGATAGGGACCCTCACTTCCAACCCAGAGGAAAGACTTATCCTCCTGCCCGGAACAACTAAAGGAGAAACAAAAAATATAAAACAATTGGCCAAGACACTGGATATCAGACAGTGAAGGACAGAGATCCCTGACAGATGGGAAACAGAAAGATGACCCTACATCTGCCTGGGTTTACTGTCAAGAGAGTCTCCAGACCGGCACAGGGAGGGACCCAGGTGGAGTCTATCCATCTCCTGGATCCGCGGAGATAGAAAAGAGAGTTGGGGAAGTCGAGGCCCGTAGAAGTGTGGGAAGTTGGGGAGAAGGAAGAACTTCTGTGTTAGCTCTCCATTGCTGTAACAAAATGCCCGAGGTGAGCAGCTTATAAAGACAGAGGGTTTATCTTGGCCCCATCACTTAGGGCCTGTGGTGGGGCAGCACATCATGGTGGGAGCATGTGGCAGGGCAAAACTGCTCACTTTATAGCCAGGAAGCAAATGAGAGCAAGGGAGGGACTGAGGTTCCTCAACCCCCTTTGAGCGCTCGCTCCCAGTGATCTTAAGAACCCCCACCAGGATGTACCTCTTTTTTTTGGTGCTGGGGATTGAACTCAGGGCATTCTATCACCTATCTATACCCCCAGCCCTTTTTATTTTTATTTTTATTTTTTTATTTTGAAACAGGGTTTCACTAGGTTGCTGAGAGTCTCACTAAATTGCTGAGGCTGGTTTTAAACCTGCAATCCTTCCATCTCAGAGTCTCCCAAGTACTGGGATTACAGGTGTGTGCCACCACACTTGGGCAGGCTCCACCTTTTAAAGGCTCCAATACCTCCCAATGGTGCTGCCCTGCTGCCCAGGGTTTTAAACACATGGGCCTTTGTGGACATCCCAGATCCAAGCCACAGCAGGTGCACACAGAAAGAGCTGTAAAGGCCTTCAGAGGATCCCCTCAGAGGACTCTGCTGATGCTGATGGACACAGGAAGTGACAGGACCACCCAAGGCAGGGAAAGAATTATCACAAAAATATTAGAGAGAGAGCAGCACCTGGCACTTATATAGAGCCAGGGATAGTGCTCGTTCTCACCAGTAGTCCTGCGAAACCCCAGGATTCCAGGGACGTTGGGTGGGGTCCAGACAGTCTCACCTTTGTTGTGGGGAATGATCATCCCAAGATTGCCCACTGCACTGGTCTTATCTAAGGAATCTTAAAAGCCAGCCTTGAAAGGATCAAATGGTTTCCAGGTAACTAACTGCACCCCAGGACAAAGCTGGAAAATATCTGAAGGAGTCATCATCATCATCATCATCATCATCATCATCATCAATAAAAACACAGCATTCCACAATGCAAAATGAATGGCATTTGCATCCAATCAGAAATGTTTAGGCAAGCAGAGAAGCAGAAACTATGACTGAAGATGAAATGAAATCAGTCAAAACCCACCCAGGGACGGCTGAGACAGGGGGCTCGCAAGTTCGAAGACAGCCTCAGCAACCTAGTGAGACTCTCAGCAACTTAGTGAGACCCTGTTTCAAAATAAACAAAAAATAAAAAGGGTTGGGTTGCAGCTCAGAGGTAGAACACTCCTAGGTTCAATCCCCAGTATCAAAACAACAACAACAACAACAACAACAACAACAACAACAACAAACCTATCCAGAACTGAGAGGTATTAGAATGATCAGAAAAGTATGTTAAATTACTATGATAACTGTAATGTATATGTACAAAAAGTTAAATAGAGGGATCAAAGATATTAAAAAAGACCCAAATATAACTTCTAGCAATAGAATTATACTCTGTGTGAAATTAGTGAACTTGAAGACATAGAAATAGAAATGATACAAATGAAATTCAAGGAGAAAAGAAAATGTAAAAATGAATGGAGCACAGCTGAACTGTGGGTAACTTCAGTGGTCTAATATGCATATAGTTAGAGTCCCCACAGGTGACAGAAGTAGACAGAAAGGCATTGGAAATAATGATCGCTGAAAATTGATACAAACTATAAATCCACTTATCCAAGAAGTTCCACAAACCCCAAATATAGGACACATGAAGTAATCTACGCCAATGTACATCATAATCAAATTGATGAAAACCAGTGTGAAAATATCTTAAAATCAGTCAGAGAAAAGTGAACATAATGTATAGAAGAACAAACCCAGGGATGACAGCAGAGTTCCTGTTGAGTGATCCAAGTAGGAAGACAGCAAAGAAAGGATATTAAAGTCCTGAAGAGATGAACTGTCAATCTAGAATTCTATACCTAGAGAAAATATCTTTCAACAAGAATAAAGAAAAAATAAAGACATTTTTCAGACATACAAAAGCTGAGAGAATTTGTTTCCAGCAGACTACAAGAAATGTAACAGAGGATTCTTTAGGAAAATAATAGCAAATGGAAATATGGATGTACAGAAAAGAATAAAAAGCACCAGAAATGTAACTACATAAGATTTTTCTTATCAACTAAATGTTTTTAAGAGATAATCAAAAGAAAAATAGTGATGATGTAGTTTGTATTTTATAATGCATGCATAACTAAAAGTATAATGAGAATAATCCAAAGGTTGGTAGGGGATAATGAGACTACACTTTTGGAAAGGTCACCTACTATACACATGATAGTATAATATCCCTTAAAGGTAGATTTTGAAAAGGATATCTACTATAATTTCTAGGGCAACCACTAAAATAACAAAATAGTGAATTATAGCTAATAAAATGATAAAGGGGATAAAATAAATTATGTGACATATTCAATTAATCCAGAAGAAGACAGAAAAATTGGCAAAAAGAAACAAAGAACAGATGGGACAGCTGGGCCATAAGTAGAAAGATGATAGATTTAACCCTAAGGATATCAATAATCACACTAAATGCAAATGGTTTAAACACCCCAGTTAAAAGGCAGTGACTGTCAGATTGGATGAAAAAGCAACACCTAACTCTATTGGGCATACAGAAACACACTCTAAATAAAAAGATACAAACAAGGATGAAGAAAGACATACAGTCCTCATTATTGGAGGGTTCTCTGTTTTCAATTAGTTACTTGCTAGAGTCACTTGTAACACTAAAATCCACAAATATGTCTAGTGCTTTTGTGGCCATTTGTGGATATGCGCAGATTGGCAAAGGATTTGAGCTGCCTAATGCTCATGTTAGCAGCTGAGATC
Source organism: Glis glis (assembly GCA_004027185.1). Taxonomy (NCBI): domain Eukaryota; kingdom Metazoa; phylum Chordata; class Mammalia; order Rodentia; family Gliridae; genus Glis; species Glis glis. The sequence continues at coordinate 5,484 of PVJS01044165.1, read as the reverse complement.
AAATAAGGCAGTGTTACGTGGGCTTGTTTCCTTAGTTAAGATGTGAATTCTCCAAAACTTATCTGTATATGCAATCCAATTTCAATCAAAATCCAAGCAGATGTTTAGATAGAAATCAATCAGCTGATTCTAAAGTTCATAGAGAAACACAAAGGACCCAGAATAGCCAACACCCCTTAGCAAAATGACACAGCTGGCAAAGATTGTTTAATTTTAAGGCTTATTACAGACATATAGTAATCAAGAGAGTATGGGGCTGATATCAAGATAGATAAGAGGAGAATATCTACCCTTAAAGGTAGATTTTGAAAAGGATCTTTCTTTCTCTTTCCTCTCTCTCAAGGGAGAGTCTGAAAATAGACCCACACATGTGTGGATGGCAGATTTTTGACAAAAGGTGAAGAACCAATTTAGTGGAGAAAGGACAATCCTTTCAACAAATGGTGCTGAAACAATTGATTATCTATATGTTAATGAGTTAATTTTTGGCCCATACCTCTCACTACGTACAAAAATTAGCTCAAACAGAATCATAGACCTTAAAGTAAAATCTAAAACTATAAAAGTTCTAGGAAAAAAGAGAAGAAACCCCTTTAAGAAACCCTTTAAGGTGGGGCAAAGATTTCCTAGACTCTAGAGGGAACGTGTGATCCGCAAAAGAACCCCCAAAACAACAACAACAACGACAACAAAAAACAACAAATAAATTGATAAATCAAACCTTATCAAATTGAAAAAAAATCTTTACTTTTTAAAAAGCACCAAGGGAATAAAAAGACAAGCCACACACTGGAAAACATATTTGCAAATCACATATCTGATAAAGAATTTATGTTCAAATTAAATCAAGAACCCTCAAAACTCATGACTGAGAAATCAAACAAGCCAACCAAAAAACGGGCAGAATAATTAGAAAAGAGACCTCACCAAGGAAGATGCATGTGTGATAAACAGCCACATGCCAAACTGCTCAGCATCATTAGTCAACAAGGAAATGCAAATTGGAACCATATCAAGATACCACTGCACACCTATTAGAATGGATACGATTAAAAAGCCTGACTACAGTTTGGTGAAGATGTGGAGAAAACAGAAACTCATACACTTTCTGGAGGGTGTGTAAGATGGTACAGCCATGTAGAAAACAGTTTGGGAGTTTTTTTTTTTTTGAAGCTAAACATTTATGTACTATGTGATCTAGTTATTTTTATCCATGTGCCCAAGAGAAATGAAAGCTTGTGTTCATACAAAGATTTGCACACATATTCCTTCCTTCCTTCCCTCCTTCGTACTGGAGATTGAAACCAGGGGCATTCTACCACTGAGCTATACCCCAGATATTTTTATTTTCTATTTTGAAAAAGGTTCTCACAAAGTTGCTGAGGGCCCTGATAAATTGCTGAGGCTGGTCTCGAACCTGTGATCCTCCTGTCTCAGCCTCCCAAATACTGGGATTACAAGTGTGCACCACCACGCCCGGCTTCAAAGAAAATTTTTATGTTGTTTATGGTGATGGTTTTACAGATATGCATATTACTAAAGTCATCAACTCTTATACTTTAAATATTTTCAGAAGCCAGATGTAGTGGTGCACTCTTGTAATCCCAGTAGTTGGGAGGCTGAGACAGGAGGGTCACAGGTTCAAGGACAGCCTCAGCAAGCAGTGAGACTCTGTTTGGAAATGAAAATAAAGTGGGAATTGGGGGAGGGCTAATTGACTAATGCGTCCATGTATACTTCTATCACCCTGAAACCCATCAAGATGTATGATTACAATGCACCAATTAAAAAAAGTATTTAAAAACCAAACCAAAAATAAATAAATAAATATAAAAATAGAGCCGGGGGTGTAGCTTGGAGGTAGAATGCCCCTGGGTTAAATCTCCAGTACCACACACACACACAAATAGACATTTTCAGCTCATTGCATGTCAATGTAACTTCCAAAGCTGTTGAAAATAAAGAGTTGCCATGGTACACAGGTGTCTAGAGACCAGGACCACCACTTCCCATTCCGGGGAGATTGTTATTAAAATAATAGCTGCACTCACCATCACTATTCATACAGTGCGTGTGTTACTCCAGACACTGTTCTATTTCCCATGTATTAAGATATTTCATTCTCATACCCACCCAGAGGCAGACACCGTTTACGGTCCCCATTGTCCCCAGGAGAGAACTGAGTCAACACAGAGTTAAGCCACTTGTGGAAGGTTTCAGAGTCAGTCATGGCCCACCTGGGACGTAACCCCAGCACTCCTGCATCGATTTTCACTAACTTAACTGCAGTGATAGGCGAGACCTACTAGGATGCAGGCAGAGAGCTGGAAACACACTGTGTGTGAACCGGGAGCAGGCAGGATCTCCCGATCTCACTGCCACAGGATTCTAAGCTTTAGTCTTGGGAAAAGGATTGTACTCTAGAGAAAACTCCTATTTTGAAATCAGAACTGAGCTGGGCGTGGTGGCACATGCTTATAATCCCAGTACTTGGGAGGCTGAGACAGGAGGATCATAGGTTCGCGACCAATCTCAGCTACTTAGTGAGGCCCTCTGCAACTTAGCAAGACCCTGTTTCAAAATAAAAAAGAATAAAATAGGGCTGGGGGTGTAGCTCGGAGGTAGAATGCCGCTGGGTTCAATTCCCAGGACCAGAAAAAAAAAAAAGAAGAAGAAAGCAGAACTGGAAATCTGTAGAGTCAGTACTGGTTACCAGTTAGGTTTTTCTTCCTTTTTTAAAAAATTAATCATATTTCGTCTCTTATTGAACATTTTTTCTTCTTCCAGCCCAACTTCCCTCCCTCCCATTCAGGTTATCCTCTGTACTCTCAAAGCTCCTGCGCTCATCAATACAGAATTTATAACACAAGGTTGGAACTATTGTTCTTACATTTTTTTTTATTTTCCGGATCTGAGGCCTCCTAGAAAAATAATAGAAAGCTCATGTTTAATAGCACCGACTATATCTGCCAACCTCTGTTCTAAGTTTTTTATTTTCTTGGTACTGGGGATTGAACCTGGGAGTATTCTACTTCTGAGCTATACCCCAGCCCTTTTTAAATTTTTATGTTGAAACCGGGTCTTGCTAAGTTGCTGAGGGTCTTGTTATGTTGTTGAGGTTGGTCTTGAATCTGCGACCCTCCTGTCTCAGCCTCCCAAGTACTGGGATTACAGGCATGCACCACCACACCTGTATTTTACATAGATTAAGTATTTTACATAGATTACCTCTCAATTTTCCCAACTTTGTGATGGGAGTATGGCTACCCCTATTTTACAAGCGACACCTCGACTATCTGTCTCTGGATCTAGATTCCTAAAATGGCAAGGGGCCACGTCTCATCTTCACACTCTCAGAGCCTAGCAGACAGCAGGTGCTCAATGAATGCTTCCTGAACAGAGCAACGAGTCACTGTTGGTGTGAGCTTCCCAGCTTTTGTTGGTGGCTAGACACGCAGCACCATTCAGCTGGACAGAGCCCAAGATTGTAGGGATGAAAATGATAAGAGACACAAGGAAATTAAATATTGATGAATTCTCACAGCACAAGGGTTGGGTGGGGCTCAGAGAGAACGTGGGGTCTTCAGGTGGACCTTTTTAATTTCTGTTCTGTCTGCTTGGCTCTCTCCTTCCTCCAACGAGGGGCTCTGTAGCTGAGAATAATTCATGCTTTATTTAAAACCCACTCTGTGTGTGTGTTGGCTCAGCCAGAAATTCTCTCATTCCATTACATTCTTTTTAATCATCTTCTAGGTGGATGAGTAAAATTCCTCACGTGGGCCCAAGGTCGGGCCCCTCTCTAATGATAAGAAGCTTCCCAGGGTATTTGAATGATCCCAGCCTGGAAGTAGCGTCCACACTTACTTTTTTATTCCTTTGTAATTGAAATCCATCAATTAGGTACCATTAAAGAGCCCCATGCAAATTGTAAAAATTCTCTAGGAAATGAGGCTTTCCCAGAAGGGAAAAAAATGTCTCCAATTTTAATACCGTGGCTTCTTACAGTAATGATCTCGCCTTAGCTTCCAGACGCCGTTCGGTGGCCCACTGCATTATTCAGAGGTAGTTTACCTACCAGAGGGTTTTGATCTCTGGCTTACAGCTTTTCTAGCCAAGGGAATCATAAGTAGCATGGAAATGACTTGGAGACGGCTTGGATTTGAAACTCAGCCCCTCTCTCTCTGCTCCTGAATCCAAACTCTGCCTTCGGGTAGGGCCGTTTATTCTTATCACACTGGCCCTCAGTTAGAGACCCTCTGAGTGTGTAGCCATGTTCCCTGTCTTCTATTACCACCAAGCTCAAGCCCCTGCTACCGTCAGTCCACCTTGAGGCTCCATTAAACTCAGATTCACTGTAAATCATGTCAGGGACAAGAAGGAAGCAGAAACCCAACAGACGGACCCAGCAGCTGACCAACCCGGAGCCAAACAAACAGGACAATCCACAGAGTATCGGAGGGGCTGGATGGGCCCTACATAGGCCATCTGTCTCCCACAATGCAGTTGGGTAGCCTCAGCCATCACAATTTCAGACCCAGTGCTGTTGGAACGATCAACGATGCAGGTGTTCTAATGCAATTAAGCCTCGTTTATTTTTGTACTTCACTTTCATTCATAAGAGTGGAGGCTCTCTAAGCCCCCAAGACACAGGATCATAATTTCTCTACGCGTCTCCTTGGAGAACACTGCGAAACCCTGGATACGCAGACCTGTTTAGAACCTGTTTGTTTACTTCAGTAGGGGAATTTCCTTCACGATGAAATGATTCGTTTGGTGCACGGCTCAGGTCTGAACTTAGCTGAGATTTCTGGGTTTCAGTTATTAAAGCGGAAAATTCGAGAGCGTGAGCAGCTCAAGCCCAGCCAGGCAGTTGCAATGGCGGCTGAATATCTTGTAGGCATCAGTTACTACTTAAATGAGGAGCTGGGGAAGAGAGAGCCAAAGGACTCAGGTTATCTTTCCTTCGTGGAGTGAGGCAGATCTTCCTGCCTCTGCACCAGGGGCTTGTGGGGTCTCCAAGAATGCAGCGCTCTATCAGAGCTGCTCTCTTTGTCTCTCTTTCTGACATAAGAGTATTAGAGGGAAAGGTCTGCGTTCAGAAGCCAGACGATGGTGTCCTTGGTACAAGCAAAGAAGAGACAGACTCTGAGACCTTCTCTGAGATGCTTGCAGCTTATAGCAGCAATGAATGCTGCTGTTGGGTGTGTGGTTTGAGACTGGACAATGGTGGGTAAGAATCATGGACTTTACTCTTTGCAATCATGTGAGGGCCTGCTGTGATTGGGGCCTGGAAGGTCTCCCCAAAGCTCCTGCGTTGAAAGCATGTCCCCAGTGCGCAAGGCTCAGAGGTGGGGCGTGGCTGGAGGAGGGGTCACCAGGGCGTGACCTTGAGGATCATATCTGTCCCTGGTCTCCTCCTCCTCTTCCTCCTCCTCCTCCTCCTCTTCCTCCTTCTCTCCTCCTCCTCTCCTCCTCCTCCTCTTC
>PVJS01044164.1:0-16770 GCA_004027185.1 Glis glis | reverse complement strand
AGAGGAGAAAGGAAATATGGGATATAGAGAAAGAATATAGAGAAAGGAGATCTGGTAGTTTCAGGAGACATCTGACAATTGTAGACCATTACAAATCTCTCAATTTTTTAAAGAGGCTGAAGTATTCCAAATGCTAGTCTTTATAATGGGAGCATTACATTATATTGGTGAATTCTCCTCATGGATATAGAAAATATTACAACCTAATTAATTTCTTGATAGGAGGGAGATTTCTTCTGTGTGTGTGTGTGTGTGTGTGTGTGTGTGTGTGTGTGTAAGATACATGCCCATTTATTGATGTTTAACTTTGGGTAGGATTTCTCTTGTTTTGATTGAAGTATAACAAGATACTGAAAAGTTTACAAATCATGGGTGTCTAACTTGATGATGTTCCCAAGACAAACACACTTACTTGTGAAACCATCACCCACGTCAAGCAATTCCAGAAGTTCCCCTCCCTCTCCCAGACACGGTTTCCCCAGCCAGCGGTAACCATTATTTTGATTTCTAACTCCATAGATTAGTTGTGGCTGTTTGAAAACTTTATATAAAAGACTTTGTGAACCACTAAGAGTAAGTTGTTGACATGAAGCTCCATTGTGCTCAAATGCTTTAGTGTGTAATTCATGAACTTGGGGACCTTCCCTTACATGGCTGTGTTACAACCCCCAAGATCAGAAATGACTGCAGATATATCACTATTATCCCATATTAGAGATCCCATTCAATTTTCACCAATTGTCCCAATCATGTTGTTTATAGAAAATGGCTCCGGGGCCACCTACTGCATTTAGTTTCTTTAGTCTCCTTTGATATTTGGAGCATTTCCCCATTCATTCCAGTCTTTCTTTAATAACCTCACCAGAGGAAGGCCACAGGTCAGAACATTCCTCAGTTCAGGTTTATCTGATGTCTTCTAATAACTGGATCCAGGTTCTAAATTTTTGGAGGAAGTGTCACAGAACGGAGGCTATATTTTTTTCTCATTGTCTTTTATCTAGAGGAACACGGTTTTGATATTTCCCATTACTTGGTCCTTTGATTCCAGTGGTTTCGTCTGTTTCTCCCCATTTTAAAGTTACTCTTCTCTTTGCAATTAAGTCAATGTGTTGTGAGGAGATGCTTCAAGGCTATGTAAATGTCACGGTTTGACCTGGAATGTCCCCAAAGGCTCATGTGCTGGGCTGTGCTGCAGTGTTCCGAGGTGAAAATATTGGGTCATGAGGGCTCTGACTTCATCAGGGGGTTAATCCATTGGATGGATTAATAATATGAATGGACTTGAATATAAATATGAATATGAAAATGATTGGCAGGCGGGGCATGGCTGGAGGAAGTAGGTCACTGGGGGCCCTGGGGACTTTATCTGTCTCTGGTCCCTCTTTTCTTGTCTCTGTTTTCTGACTGCCATGAGCTGAGCAGCTTTCCTTCACCGTACCCTTCCGCCATGATGTTTCTGCAGCCAGCTGACTTTGGACTGAATCCTCTGCCACCGTGAGCCGAAATAAAACTTTCCTCCTCTAAGTTGTTCTTGCCAGGTATTTTGGTTACAGTGGCAAAAATCTGACAAACACAGTAAATGTACCATTCCCTATCACATTTCATTCACCAGTTACAGCAGCTATCAATGTTTCTTGGCTAGATTAATTATCACTGTGATAGTTTATCAAATGGTGACTTTTCTAATTCTGCCATTCCTTCGATTTTATTAATGACATTCTACGGTAAAGGAAAAACTTTCTCTCCCTCTCACTTACTCATCCATTTATTTTTATCAGCATGGGCTCATCGATTATTTTTGGTTTTCTGCTGTCCCGCACCTTCACTTGAATGAAAATGGTAATGGTATACATCCATTGCTTGTTCCTGGTCTCAAGGGGAATTAAGTATGATGTTTATCTATGTTTTTTGAAGGTATCCTTGCATCTCCTTACAGCAAGAGGGAAAGTTCAGCCTTGCAAGCAGGCACTTCTGAGGATGGCGATCTCAGAGGCTCTGTTAGCTCTTTTCTGTGCAAGCATGTATTTCTTCGGAACCATCGAGTACCTGGGAAGGTCACGTGTGCTTTGATGGAGAGGCAAGATCTTCTACTCTAGCTTTTTCTCCTCTGGGAGAGTGTGGGAGTGCAGATGGAACATATCCCAGGTGGAGAGCTTCACTGTGGTCTCAAGCAGTTTCTGTGTACTTCATCCTCCTCCCCACCAGCCGCCCCATCCTTCAGCATCCTCTATCCATCGAATTCCTACGCCCCAAGCATCTTTGGCTTCACACAGCATCTTCCTCTGTTGTGATGGACTCTTCCATGGGTGAGATAAGGGGAAGAGGGTGGAGAGGGGAATGCTGAGCAGTGTGCCTGGCTTTGTGTAGCCCTTACTGTCAGTATTTCATCCCAGCTGGAGTCTCCCTCATGGGTCAGGCTGGTACTGGTGCTGGAGCTGGAGCTAGGCCAGTGGGGCTGTTCCCTCGCTAGGCCCCGTGATAGGATGGTAGTAGTCCTCCCAAGGCAATTCAGGGAAGACAATGAAGGGTCTCATCAGAGCACTGTTTCCCAGTCTCTCCCTCAGTCCTGACCCTTGGCTTCCTTTAGCCTTAGCCTTCCCTGTCACAGTGGGGCTCAGTCACCTCCTTTTTCTCTAAGTCTCCTGAGATCCAGCAAGCCACCTCTCACTGTGGCTGCTGCTCTATAGTTTGGTTCTAGGGAGATCATGAGCTCATGGTAGTTTTTCATATTATATAGAACTGTCAATCTCTTAAGGAAGAAACTTACTAGAGGGGTCACAAGATCCACATGAAAAAAAGATTAAATGTTATTGAAGGCCAAAACAAATAAGTTGGAGGGGAGACTTCGTATTATAAAATCTCAATCATTCCAAGGATGCCAATCATTCCTAAATTAAAACATAAATTTAATATAATTTGAGTCAATTTTCTAGCTTATTTTAATAAAAAATCTGAAGTTGGCCTTTAAGAATAAATATGTGATAAATGTCAAGAAGTTTTGGAAAATTAAAGATAGTAAGGGGAATACAGTTTCAATAGATACCAGAAATTAATATCTACAAAGCCATCAGAATCAAATGGATACAGCACTTGAATAGGAATCCACAATGGGCCAGAAAAACACAAATAAGAATTCGGAGGCAGATCCAGGTATGCGTGGAGTAGGGAAATACATTTCAGGGGAGGAAAAGAGACTTCAGACAATAATTGGCGTAGAAACTGTTGTCTGTCCATTTGAAATAAAGTTAAATCTTAATTCTGTACAGTATACCAAAGTAAAAATTTGATCTTTAAATCTTTACATATAAAACAGCAAAACAAGGCCGGGCGTGGTGGAGCACGCTTGTAATCCCAGTACTTGGGAGGCTGAGACAGGAGGATCGCAGGTTCGCGGGCAGCCTCAGCTACTTAGTGAGGCCCTCTGCAACTTAGTGAGACTCTGCTTCAAAATAAAGAATAATAATAAAAAAAATGGGGCTGAGGGTGTAGCTTGGAGGTAGAATGCCCCGGGTTCAATCCCCAGTTCCAAAACAACAACAACAACAACAACAAAACAAGTTGGGCGTAGTGGTACACACCTGTAATCCCAGTACTTGGGAAGCTGAGACAGGAGGATGGTAGGTTCAAGACCAGCCTCAACAACTTTGTGAGACTCTCAGCAACCTAGTAAGACCCTGTTTAAAAACAAAAATTAAAAGGGCTGGGGGTGTAACTTGAAGGTAGAATGCTCCTGAGTTCAATCCCCAGTACCACAATGAAATAAATAAATAAATAAATAAATAAATAAATAAATAGTACAACAAAACACCAAAAGTATTAAAAATGGAAGAAAATACCTGTAAAATCTCAAAGGCATGGCTACTTTTCTAAGCAACACAGGAAACCCACACAAAAACCTTGCTATGGAGAAAGTTAATATAAGCAACAAATAGCAAATGACAAATTGAGAGAGTACTTCCCTTTATCTCTGTGTGGTGTGTGTTTGTATGAACGAATCGAAGGGCTAATATCTTTGGTATACTAAGAATGCTTACAAGTAGATGAGAAAAAATGGTAAAGGGAACTTGTAAAAGGACGATCATAGCAAATAAGTTGTGATAGCCAATAAACAGCCGGAATGATACAATGATACTCTGACTTGTAACCTAAGTCATGCAATTCAAGGAGGACAGTGCATACTACCTTTTTTTGTGGTATTAGGCTGGTAAAAAGAAAGGTGTTAATATCCAGTTCTCACTAGATTATGGGGAAATAAACAGTCTCATACATTTGTGCTGGGAGTATCAATTCGTAGAAGTGTATTGGACTTTAATTTGATAGTATCTTTTACAAATTTGAAATGCTCATGTTCTTTGACCTAGTAATTCTGTTGGCATAGATCCACCCTATAGCAATAAGATAAAACTCTATAAGAAGATATGTAAAAAGATATTATGCTCTTCTAACTGCAAACATTTGAGAAAACATGTGTTTGTAATAGGGACATTCTTGAATATGGCTGAATAAATCATGCTACAACCATCTTACAGAATATTGTGCAGCTATTAAAAATAATGGGATAAATCTATAGGTACCATTCAGGGAACGTGCTCAGGAGAAAAAACCAAGTCGCAGATCAGTATGTGCAGCATAGTTCTATTTTGCAACACAGGAGTATTTTTATTGTATAGTTGGAAGTAGGTAGAAAGATTATTGATGGATAGATGGGATGCCAATCTGCATGCAGGCAGAAAGAGTCTGTGTTGAAATAAATAGGCAGGGACGGGAACTCTATTAATCTTCACTGTAAAAAAACCTAAAGTGACTGTATTGTGTCAGTGTTTCAAGTAGAAATGAGAAACTATCTTAAATATTTTAAGTGGGAAAATCAATGGATGAACTGGGAAAGTAGGCTTTTGGCTGGCCTCTAGGGATGAAGTGAATCCTAGAGTAACTGAGACGGGACACATCAGGTCTCCTTTGAAGCCACCCACAGGAACCCTAACATGAGTCCGTAGCTGCCGTCCCAGGGCAGAGTTGGAATCAGGAGACAGCGGCAGCCCTTTCTCCACACCTTGCATGCTGGAGAACAGGCACCGATCACGGCGGGAAGCAAATGCCCATGAACCTGTCAGCCAGCGAAGACCACCCGATCGAGGGAGAAAGGCCGCCTGTACCTCAGTTTCATCTTTCTTTTTTTTTTTTTCGGTACTGGGGATTGAACGCAGGGGCGTTCTACCTCCACGCTACACCCCCGGCCCTATTTTTTATACTTTTATTTTGAAACCGGGTCTCACGAAGTACCGGAGGGCCTCACTAGGTAGAGAGAGAGAGAGAGATAGGGAGAGAGAGAGAGAGAGATAGGGAGAGAGAGAGAGAGAGAGAGAGAGAGCTGAGGCTGGCCACGAACCCGGATCCTCTGGTCTCCGCTTCCCAAAGTACTGGGATTACAAGCGTGCGCCACCATGCCCGGCTTCAGTTTCATCTTTCAAATTTCACACAAAAACACTGAATTGGCAGAACCTGGTTTACATCCAGCGTCTGAGCTGCAAGGGAGCCTGGGAAATGTCATGCGTAGCCTAGCGCCATTCCAACAGGAAAAACAGGATAGATGAGGGGAGCAACCACTGCATCCACCCTGGGGATCATGTGTCAGGTGTCCTTAGTTGTGTCTTTGAATATTGTGGTATGGATATATGCCCATGACACATTTTTTTTTTTTGCGGTACCGGGGATTGAACCCAGGGGCGTTCTTCCTCCGCGCTACACCCCCGGCCCTATTTTTTTTATACTTTATTTTGAAACTGGGTCTCACAAAGTTGCGGAGGCCTCACTAAGTAGAGAGAGAGAGAGAGACAAGGAGAGAGAGAGAGAATGAGAGAGAGAGAGAGAGAGAGAGAGAGGGAGAGAGAGAGAGAGAGAGAGAGCTGAGGCTGGCCACGAACCCGGATCCTCCGGTCTCTGCCTCCCAAAGTACTGGGATTACAAGCGTGCGCCACCGGCTCCCTGAAATTCTTAAATATTTGGAACACGTGGCCTTGAGTTTTCATTGTACAAGGGGCCCTGCAAATTATGCATCTAGCTGGTCCTGTCTCAGTGCATTACCTGGCTCCTCTCCAAGTTGTGCTCACTCCATTTTGGAGATCCCCAACCTTGAGGGTCAGTCAGTGCAAGCGCCTTGGCCTGCCCTGCAAAGCCTTTGTGTGAGTCCGTGTCCGTATTTTTCCATTCTCTGCACTTCTACTTTCAGCCTCAAAAATAGAGAGCTATTCCCTTTTCCTAAACAAGCCACGCCTCCTCATGACTTGGCCTGTGCATGGAGCATTTCTTACCCTTAAGGGCACGTCCCTGCCTTACACAACTGGAAAACTCCTTCCCATCTTGAAAACCAGCTCTGACGTCGCTGCTGCAGAGTTATTTGCTAGATTCTTAAGTGCGTCGAGAGCAGAGAGCTCTGTATTCAATGAGTAAGAGAGGTTATTTCTTTCCAAATGCAAAACTCAGTCCCCTATGTATAGTATGTGTTCCATAAGTGCTTGCTGAATTAAATAGAGACAGAGAGTTTTGTCTTTTATGTTTTGTTAGGAAGGAATATAATGCAGCCGTCATAAGACAAACCTGTTGGATCATGGAGCAAGATTGCCAAAGGAAAGTAAGTATGCTGGACTTCTGTGATGACTGGGACCTGGCCAGGATGCTGCAGGCTGCTCGAATCTTTGCTTCTTTCTGTTTTTCTCTTCCTTCTCTCATGCCTGGTTCTTCTGTGTGGCTGGAAACTGGTTGCTGGCAACTTCCAGGCTCACACCTCACTCACATCTGTGTTCTAGAACGTTCAAGTGATCTAGTTTGGTTTAGGTTGGGCCATGTGCTCATCCCTGGGCCAACCGCTGGTCCCAGTTTCCCATCCTTCCTGGTGTGTGTGAGTGTATGTGAGGGAGCAGACAGCGGGAGCCGGGACTGCACTGGTCCAGGCACACACACCTCAATCCGCACAGGTCCTTTTATTTCTATTCCTCTCTGTTTTTCTTTCTCTCACAAAATTCCCATCATTTCCTTCAAATTCCTGCCCCAATTGTATTCATCCAAATATTTATCGATATGCTTATTTTGAATAGTTTCAATGCATTTCTGAATTTTGCTATTTTACTGGCATTATCCATTTGCCCTCTTACCCCGTGGACATTGAAAACCTTCACAAGGGAGAACGTGGATCTGTTTTAGTGGAGACAGTTTGCAGTGCAAGCTTAAATTGTTGGGAAATGAAGACAAATAGTCACTAAGAAGCCACTGGTCGGGCAGATGTGCTATTGCCCCCAACAGAGAAGATGACCAGGATATCTTTGTCATTAATAACTGGCAGCAAATGACAGCATTCAAGTGAAAAGGTTTGGGGTGTTCTCAGAAGCCTATCTAAACATATTTCTTTTTTTTTTTGCGGTACCGGGGATTGAACGCAGGGGCGTTCTACCTCCGCGCTACGCCCCCGGCCCTATTTTTTATACTTTATTTTGAAACCAGGTCTCACGAAGTTGCGGAGGGCCTAAGTAGAGAGAGAGAGAGAGGGAGCTGAGGCTGGCCGCGAACCCGGATCCTACGGTCTCCGCCTCCCAAAGTACTGGGATTACAAGCGTGTGCCACCACGCCCGGCTAACATATTTCTTAGGTTAATGTGAATGAGTATTTTTTTTTCACATGAGAAAACCTGTCCACTTATCTATGCATTCACGTTTGGAGGCTCCGTTCTAAATCTTAGGAAATATATTTACATGTACGTATCTCTACACATGATTTCTTTTCCATAAAATTTTAAATAATTTTTACATTTTTGTTTTGAAATTATTTAACTAAAGTAACTCATTTAATTTAGGCTTGGCTATAATTTTTGCACAATTATTTTTTAGACTTGGGAAACTTTTGAAAAGGAGAAAGTTTCTCTCCAAATAATTGAGTAAAATAATTTTTAAAAAGTTTTCAGGGCCGGGCGTGGTGGCGCACGCTTGTAATCCCAGTACTTTGGGAGGTGGAGACCGGAGGATCCGGGTTCACGGCCAGCCTCAGCTCTCTCGTGCTCTTTCTCTCTCTCTCTTTCTCTCTCTCTCTCTCTCTCTCTCTCTCTCTCTCTCCTTAGTGAGGCCCTCCGCAACTTCGTGAGACCCGGTTTCAAAATAAAGTATAAAAAAATAGGGCTGGGGGCGTAGCGCGGAGGTAGAACGCCCCTGCGTTCAATCCCCGGTTACCGCAAAAAAAAAAAAAAAAAGTTTTCAGGTTTTCTGAAAGTTATTTTCTAAGAGAAATCTATTATGAATAGCATAGTTTTGGAATTGTTTTTTCTTATTCCAGCCTGATACGCTCATTCTGAATTAGTTGGCAGCATTAGAGTTTACAAATTAAGGGTTGATTTACTATTTAACAGTAGAAGAAAAACGTTGTCTTCAGAAAGCATAAATATCTACATAAGGTGAATTGATTAAATCCTTATCTTGGTAATTGAGAGGGGCCACAGATTTGACTTATTTAGTAACTTGTAAGAGCCTGAAAATTCTCAGTAAATAACTGTAAGGCAAAAGCTATAAGAGTTTTCATAGCATATACCAAACGTACTGGGTTGAATATGATGTCTGAGAGTTGATTAAAGCAAGTTGATTGTGGAGAGTCTGAGTCATTTGGAATTCTTTATTCATGTAGATGTGATGAAAATTATAACATTGGTGATAAAGCGAAGAATAACATCATTATCCTCTTTCTTCGCTGGAAGTAAACCCCTTCGGCGAGTATTACCCTAAAACAGTGAAATAAACTGACCAACAGATCAGAAGCATTTTAGTCTCACCAATGACAGAAGTGACTTGATTTCTGAGAAAATACACTGACCAAAATCCCCACCAAGTACAAGTTGAAAAGGCATCGGTTCATTGGCTCCTCACCAAGGTGATTACGCTGATGTCACGATAAAACATAAAAGCAAACAAGCGGCGTCTGTCCCCACAGAACAGTCCTACCACTACCAAAGCCGATGCCATCTGTGTCCACATGAGTGAGCCTAGACGCCTGAAATGTTATGATACCAAGACAGACAAGAGCAATCGCCTGACGGCCGAGTCTGACTTACCAGGTGTCAGTCAGTTCAACGCAGTTCAGATCTTAAAAGTGATGCGCTTCGTACACCAGTTTCTTACCTTGCAGGGTGGTGAGACAAAGGAGAAAATGGCTAGATTATCTAATATGATTCTGAGCAACTTTAAACCTCAATGGAATATGCAAAAATCAATATAAGAGAAACGAGAATGCAAAATACGCACTCATTTTAGGGTAAAACACAAACTGGTACCACTTTTTCATGTTTGTAAGCAAGTTTGCTTCCTGATGCAATTCTTGGTCTCCTGAGGGCTCTGTTGCTCGGTCATCTGTTTTCAGGTGTGTGTGTATGTGTGTGTGTGTGTGTGTGTGTGTGTGTGTGTGTGTGTGTGTGTAAAAGCAAAATGCTCTGGGATGGGTGTTCTAAAGTCAGAACTGAGAAAATAAGTCTGAGGCAAGTCCACAGTCAGGGGCAAGGTACCCAATAGGATGCTAGGCATTGACCAAGTGAAAGAAAACAGTATAAAGCAGTCCGTGGGAGGGATAAGGGGGCCAGGGGTTGACAGAGTAAGGGAAATCTCCTCCTAACATAATATCCTGCTCATCTCTGTCTGAGGCTGAACTTTTATATTCTGAGTTTGGGCTCTTAGGTGAGCCTGCACAAGGGTAGGGCCTTGCTTTTCCACCAAGGGTCTAGATAGACTCATGATGAATCTTTCTGGGAGAGGATGATCTTTACTGCCTGCAAGGTGGAGGTGAGCTGAAGGAGAGGAACTCGAGGCAGGAGAGGGAGCACAAGGCAGAGTTGAGCTGGAAGGAGAGGGAACTTGAGTTGGAGCTGAGCAGGAAGAAGAGGATCTCAAGGTGGAAGGAGAGGGAACTCAAGGCAGAGCTGAAAAGGAAGGAGAAGATCTCAAGGCAGAAGGAGAAGGAAGTCAGGTGTACCTGAGCAGGAAGGGGAGGGAACTCACGGCGGAACTGAGCAGGAAGGAGAGGATGTCAAGGCAGAAGAGGAGGGAACCGACGGTGGGGCTGAGCAGGAAGGGAAGAGATCTCAAGGTGAGGGAAGGGCACTGAGGAACTCAAGGCCAGGCCGAGTGGAAGGAGATGGAATTCATTCCTGTCTTAGGCCCTCGATTACTGGTCTTGGACTCAGATGAGTAGCACAGGAATGTTTTGGGGTGTCCCCTGTGTTAGGGCAGATGTAAGCTGAGGTGTTCTGTGGGAGATAAGCCAGGACCTGGACTTCAAGAATTGTCATGTCAGGAACTGTGTCTAAATTTCTTTTTGAGTTATTTTATTTCACTTTTAGTAATTTTTTTTTTTTTTTTTTTTACTATAGCTAACATGGAGAATTGAGGGAAGGGTTTACATCCATTTTGAGGGTTCAGTCAAAAGAAGGAGAGAGGAACCCTGAGACCGTTAGGTGATTCTGATAAGACCCTCTTGGGAATTTAAACCGCAGTGTACCAGAGCTGGGGCTACCAAGTCCAGTTGTCCTTTAAGTAGTCCTGCGCTTTAAGGGATTTGGAAAGGCGAGAAGCAGGATAGACTGGTAGTATGACCTGATATGTCATACTAGGAGAAAGTAACTAAAGAATGACATATTGCTGAGAAATTACTTGTTTCTTAACTCTTTGCTTGGACAAAAAAAAAATAGTTGATGTCTCTTGAGATAGAGCTGGTAAATGGGGTTTAGAACAGTGCCTTAGAAGAGTGAAACAAGATGTTTATTGAATAAATGAATTAATGAATCAATGAAGACAGTAGAGTTCCAGTCCTTGTAGCCCGCGGGTGGGGAAGACATACAGAAACAATTATATTCCAATGAGATATGTGTGGTTAGCAGATTAGTGAATAATGACCGACAGGAGTAAAAACTAATAGATTGGTTTATTTTACCTTGGAAATGAGGGAGGGGAAGACTGTAGATGGAATGGGGTCAAGGAATTATTAAGAGGTACTGAGATTTTATTTTATTTTTTTTTAGGTACTGAGATTTTAAATGCAACCTGGGAAAATATATGTTTTTTCCTGATGGGGAATATTTAAGAAAAAATTACAATCAGCAGGACGGAATCTTAAAATAGTCAGAATTTTGTGGTCAACTTACGATGAAAGTCTGGGTTCTGAGATGTAACTTTTAGGTCGCTCCATGGTGTATAGTTGGGCAGAGAGGGCAGTATCAGGGAATGGCTTGTGTAATCAGCTACTGCTTCAGCATTTTCTCCAGGATGCATTGAACATGGAAAGACGCACGTGCTCTGCAAATCTACCTAAAGCTCTCCGTGCATCTCAGGGGACCCTGTTGTCAGAAAAGACATCTTGCTTTGTGTCTGTGGTTTCAAAATAAGCAGGATAGATGGTCGAGACTGAGGAGTTAAAAACAAGTTAGTCTGCTATAAAATTAGTGCAAATTATAGCCTCGTGTGTATATCAGAAACCATAAAACAAAATTAGGACATGTCTGATAAAATAGGAGGAGAACCAGGAGGAATTAATTTGCCCAAGGACTTTTTGTCCTAAAAAGAAGAGATGGCACTTGTCTGGGGCGTTTGGGAAAACCTAGAAATGGTGGACACCTTGGTGTGTCTGATTGTTTCTTCTCCTGGAGGGGGGATCAGCAATTCAGATTTCTTGTTTTATTGAGTGGGGAAGAGACCATATTCCCCCACTTCATGGGGAAACGGAGCAAACCTTCTTCACTGAAGGGCAAGGATTCAGGCATGGCACGCTGCAAAGGCAGCTCTGGGAGCCTCAGGGGTAACATCCCTGAAATGAACATGGGGCTTCTCCCAGAGGATGCTGGTGGCAGGGACAGGGTGAGATACCACCCAAGGAAAATTTCATAAGCTTCAGAAATGTGGATGACAAGGCTGGGCATAGTGATGTGCGCCTGTAATCCCGGTACTTGGGAGACTGAGACGGGAGGATCGCAGATTCGAGGATAGCCTCATCAAGTAGGGAGACTCTCAGCAACCTAGCAAAAACCCTGTTTCAAAATAAAAATAAAATAGGATTGGGGGTGTAGCTCGGAGGTAGAATGCCCCTGGGTGCAATCCCCAGTATCACCGCCACCAAAACAAACAAACAAACAAAAAAACTGGGTGACAATAAAGAGCAGTCAGGACTCTGAGCATGTCTAGGGATGCTCAGAAATAACTGATGTAACTCTGGGGCAAGGAGAAGGGCCTGGAAGGACTTCAGATAATGTGACCCAACTCTCTTTTCCCGGTTGATGAGGAAGAGGAAGAGTCATATTTTGCAGGACAATCAAGAGACTGCTGTGATCTGAGCATGTCCACCGAAGTCCATGCGTTGAAAACTTAATCTCCAATGCGGTGGGATTGGGAGGTGGGGCCTTTAAGAGGTGACTGGTCATGAGGGCTCTGCCTGCACGAACAGAGGGATGGATGCCATAGTGTGGCAGAGGGTGGGTTGTTATGGGAGTGGACTTCTGAGGAAACGACACATTCACCCTGCCGCTAGGGTGTCCCCTTGTAATTCCGCCAGGGGATATTGCAGTAAGAAGGCCCTGTCAGATGATTAGGCGCGGGCCCCTGGACCTTTGACTTCCAGCTTCCAGAACTGCAGGAAGTTAGCCTTTGTTCTTGACACACTACCCAGTCTGCAAAACTCTGTTGTAGTTGCACATGAAGGACTAAGACAGACTCAGTGCCCTAGAGCTTGGCTTTGAACAGGTGCATAAGCACACAATGGGGCTTGCTAATCAAGCCACCCAAGCAGAGTAGGTCAAACTGTATGGGATTTTGTAATAGGGGACTCAGGAAATCGCCTCTAGATGTCACCAGTGCAGACATGGTATTTATCTCTTATTTTAAGTAAAATAAATTTATCTTACTGGGATTAAGGATTCTTCCTTTCTTCAGTGAACTGGAACAGATGAGGCAAATCATTACACACAGTCTAACTTGAAAGGCCAAGTCATCGTGATTGCACAGGCACAAGAAACACATTTTTCTCATTATAGAAGGCGGAGTGCAGCCACTCTCACTGGACCTATAGGCTATTTTTCTAAAGATTTTTTTTTAATAAAATCTTTCAGGTATTCTT
This sequence comes from Glis glis, assembly GCA_004027185.1. Taxonomy (NCBI): domain Eukaryota; kingdom Metazoa; phylum Chordata; class Mammalia; order Rodentia; family Gliridae; genus Glis; species Glis glis. The sequence goes on along the minus strand of PVJS01044164.1, from coordinate 3,642 downwards.
AAATTGACAGACCTTGACTGAATAGATCCAGATTTTAGGTTAAAAATCAGGGTGTCCAGAGAGAATAAAACCAGGAAACAAGCACCACTTATGGGACTTTGTCATTGTGAGGTTTATTCCTCTCTGGATATGCCCCTGTTAGTTTGGATGACTTATTATTATTACATTCATCACATGGATGTAGCATAAATCACCGAGCCATCCATTTATGTGGTGAATATAAATCTTATTCAGTAAACTCAGGTGAGCAAGAAATGTCACATCTCTATTTGCTTTAAATCAAATTAAGTCGGTCTCTGGGCTTCTGCCCTATAGAGGTGCTGAAAGATTCTAATGGAGTTATTAGTGGAGTTCCCCGCCCTCGGCCCCAAAGTCATGTAAAGTTCTTGGGAGCCTCAGGTTGGCACTCAATGTCAGGGGCGCCCACGGGGTGCTGCAAGACGACCGCTGTCCAAGCTCACATGGACCCTTGAACTCTGCAGCTCAGCTGCTCCTGCCAAGTAGACCCCGGTGTTTCAGTCTGGGCTGGCAGCCCTAGGACCCGAGGCACACAGTGCAGCCAGCCTCTGCAACACTCTGCTCCCTCCCGGAGGCTGGCAGAGTGGAGCCCGGATTCCTAACATTCACGGGGCTGCCAGCCTCTGTCCCGCTCAAGCCCGGGTGTTCTCTCCATTCTTTCTGGATGCTTCTGTGTGTCTGCCCTATCAGTTTCCATCAGGGTTTCTGCACGAGATCTCCAGAGAACAACTATTCAACAGAGGATTGTCTCCAACATCTCTGGCTGCTTGCTGTTGCAAAGCTGAGGTAAGAAAGCTCGGTGCTTCTTGTTTGGAATAGGATATATTCCAATATATTCACGAATAGCAAAACCAAATTACTACCTCAGCAAGTATCCCTGCTTTATTCAACAAGCAGGGATTACCCTGTGTGACAGACTCTAGACCCGGCACTGAAAACTTTGAGTGAGGACCTCATTGTACCGGACAACATGCACATATAGCAGCTGAGGGCAACACTGTTGATGAGTTTGGGAAGGCCACCTACTCTAGGATTGTGATGTGCAGAAATCATCCCTAGAGGGCATTTGTGTAAGTTGAGAAAGGAAAAAGAGCAGGCGTTAGCTGGTCAACTGAGGAAGGCAAAGACGTGGAGAGCTTTCCGGCTTCCACCTGTGGGCAGGGTGAGTGCATAGTTTATTTCTAGTTGTTTACGTCTCTCAATAATTCTGGGTTAAAGAGAGCTGTTTCGTACTTAGAATAATTTCTTAAAATGGTGAATGGAAATGTTACCCTTGGTTTCCACCATGACTATTGGGATTTGGAGTTCCATAAATGCCTTAAATCTCTCATAAATAATTCTTAACACTTACCCAGGCGGGGGACGATTAGTTGATTGCTCCAGCTGTGTTGGAAGCCGGTACGGAAGGGGTCAGGGTAGCCGTGGGGATGCCAATCAGAGTGCTAGAAATCCATGCCCATGCCCTGCTTTAAATAGCCAACATGCTATGAATTATGACCAAGGACCGCATCTGCCCTGTCCCCACAGTGGTCCCTGACTGACTCAGGATGGTGTGGGCATGCCGGGCACGCAGCAGCGGAGTGTCCACCGAGCCCCGACTGCAGAGGGCCTGAAGGAGCCTCCAGGAGCGAACTCCTCCCTCACCAGCTCCATGCTCCGGACTCGGGACCCTTTACCCTGCAGTGCCACACCGTGAGTACTGGGCTTCCCTTCTCTGTACTGTCTCACCGACACCAAAAATCAGTGAAAAAAAAAAAGCTATGTGCTTTTTAAAGAAGAAGTCAAACCACGGAATTTAGTTTTTCAATGGGAAAGATTATTAGCAACCCTGACAACCTACCCTTGTATTAGCTTCCTGTTTCTGCTGTGTGATCACTACACATTTATTGGCTTAGGATGACATGGGCACAGATCTGTCTTGCAGCTCCGGAGGCCACAGCATGCTGTTCCTTCTCGAGCTTCTAGGGGAGACTCTGTTTCTTTGCCTTTTCTAGTAGCTAGAGGAGGCCCTCCGTGGCTCGTGGTCCCTTCCTCCACCTCCAGAGCTAGCGCCATGGCATTTTATCTTCTCTCTGACCTCTTGCCTCCTTTTAATAAGAACCCTAGTCATTACATTGAGCCCATCTGTATAATCAGGATAATCTCTCTACTGCAAGATCTTTCCAATGGCATAATCCCTGTGGTCGCAGAAGGCAGAACAGTTACAGGCTCCAGGGACTAAGATGTTGTCTATGTTCATGTCTATTCAGTCTATGCATTCACTGCACAGAAGATATAACTGACACTTAAGGAAGAATTTATTTTATTTTATTTTATTTGTGGTACAGGGGATTGAACCCAGGGGCATTCTACCTCTGAGCTATTTTGAAACAGGGTCTTGCTAAGTTGCTGAGACTGGCCTCGAACCTGCGTTCCCCTGTGTCAGACTCCCAAGTACTAAGATGACAGGCATGCGCCACCATGTCCAGCAGGAAGAATTTTTAAAACTCCCAGGGGTAGCCTGGGCTGCTGTGAGCCTGCCGGTGTTGTTCTAGATGAATGGGTGGGTTAACTCTCTGCCAGGGTGCATGGGGGAGATGGTAGCCCTGCTTGTTCCCTCCGCTGAGCCCTTCTCCAGTCTTCCAGTCTCAGCCCTGTGTTCCGGTCAGCATTCTTGCAGCTATAATTGAAAAGACTGACCGTGTAACTTAGAGGAAAGTAGATTTCTTTTCTTACAGTTTTGGGTACAGTCCATGTGAGGCCGGGGACCGTGGATCTCAGGGCATGGCGGCAGGAGGTGGAGAGAGGGAGAGCATGTGGACTGTGCTCACATCATGGAGGCTGGATGCAAGAGCGAGAGCAAGGGGAGGAGGAACCATATATAATCTCCAAGGCCACACCCCCAGGGACCACCTCCTCCAGCCATGCTACCAGGTACCACCCAGGTAAATCCATTACAATGGATTTACCCACTGCTGGGGTTACAACCGCCATGACTCAATGACATCAGCTCCAAACATTAATAAGCGAGCTCTTTAGGGGGCATTTTATATCTAACTATAACACCCTGCTTTCTACCCTTTCGTAGCTGAGACCAAGTGTTATCTCCAACAGCTGACTCGGGGCTCTGGGACACGTGCGGACTACACTCTGCTGTGAGCAGGCCATGCTACCTTTTGGCTCTGCCTCCCAGCAGCCCCTCTGTTCTGCTCATCTCTTACTGATGACATTTCAAGGCCTCTTCCTGTTCCGTTTTGTCAGCGTCCACACACGCCTTCACCCCACTCACAGCTCCTACCTTTTGTGTGTGGAACGCTTGCATTTTGTTCCGCAACCAAGACGTTTCAGCCACATTTAAAAGGGCAAGACATTTTGGCTTGGAGTTTTATAAATCCCCTGTGGCAACGTTACCTTTCTATACTACGATGACAAGCCAACTTTAATCAGCCCCGGGTGGAGAGGGAACTCCTCCAGTCAGCACTGTCCAGTTGGACTTGCTGCGATGATGGAGATTTTTTGTTGTTGTTGTTTTGTTTTTTTGTGGTACCAGGAATTGAACCCAGGGGCATTCTACCTCCGCGCTACACCCCCGGCCCTATTTTTTATACTTTATTTTGAAACCGGGTCTCATGAAGTTGCGGAGGG
>PVJS01044163.1:0-16772 GCA_004027185.1 Glis glis | reverse complement strand
ATCCCAGTACTTTGGGAGGCGGAGACAGGAAGATCCGGGTTCACGGCCAGCCTCAGCTCGCTCTCTCTCTCTCTCTCTTTCTCCCCATCTCTCTCTCTCTCTCTCTCTCTTTACCTAGTGAGTCCCTCCGCAACTTCGTGAGACCCGGTTTCAAAATAAAGTATAAAAAATAGGGCCGGGGGTGTAGCGCGGAGGTAGAATGCCCCTGGGTTCACTCCCCGGTACCGCAAAAAAAAAAAAAAAAATTACAGATAAAAGTTTCTCTATGTATATCAAACAAAATTGCATCTCTTGATAGTTAATTTTTCCCCAATTTCTTTGTTTTCCAGAGAAATTTTTTTTTTTTGTGGTACCAGGGATTGAACCCGGGGGCGTTCTACCTCCGTGCTACACCCCCGGCCCTATTTTTTTTTATACTTTTATTTTGAAACCGGGTCTCAAGAAGTTGCGGAGGGCCTCACTAGGTAGAGAGAGAGAGAGAGAGAGAAAGCTGAGGCTGGCCGCGAACCTGGATCCTCCGGTCTCCGCCTCCCAAAGTACTGGGATTATAAGCGTGCGCCACCACACCTGGCCCAGAGAAATATTTTATATACAAGATTGCTAAGAAGCTAAATAACTGGTGGTTGCCTAAAACCTCTCCAAATTTTGGACCTTGAATCTAATTAGAAACTTTATTTTAAATTAATCACTTGTTTTATTGTCTTTCAATATAAAACTTAGTTGGGTATTTAGTCATAGTCATTACTGAATATAAGATGTAGAATTATCAAGGACTCATATGAGTACCTGAAAAATTAAAGGGGATTCTACAAGAATTTGCAGAATGATTTAATAAATGTTAAGGAGGAAAGTATATAATTATCTTCAATAACAAAGAAGAAATATTCAGGAAATAAATATTATTATTTATTTTTCATTTAATTTAGGGCACCATTGTTATTTGCATTTGAAGAGAGGCTTGGCTTTTCAGTATTTCACAATCTGTCCCTGAGACAAACCCACAGATTACATATAATAATACAGAAATTCTATTTCTAACTTGGTAGAAATATAAAACCGAGTTCCCACAGCTGAGGAATTTTTTCACCTTCCCTCCCCTAGTGATAGGCTCAATCCTTTGTCCTCTTACTTCATAGAAGCATGTTCTTTTATAGGACCTGAAGAACATAAAACTGCCTCTATTTCATGTTAATAGAAATAGCACAGGATCCTGTTTATAGTTTATACTTTTCCTTACCAGTTTTTACTCTTGCTTTGCCCTCTATCTTTTGTTTAAATTGTTAGACTTAGTTTAGTTCTTTAGCCTCCAACCCCATGGCCAAATTCTCTGCTATATTTTTTCAATAAAAAAATGAAATTGTAGGCCGGGCGTGGTGGCGCATGCTTGTAATCCCAGTACTTGGGAGGTGGAGACTGGAGGATCCGGGTTCATGGCCAGCCTCAGCTGCTTAGTGAGGCCCTCCGCAACTTCGTGAGACCCTGTTTCAAAATAAAGTATAAAAAATAGGGCCGGGGTTGTAGCTCGGAGGTAAAATGCCCTTGGGTTCAATCTCCGGTATCGCAAAAAAAAAAAAAAAACGAAATTGTATTCTGAGTACTAATATCCTTATATATTATTACTTTGATGTAATTCTTTTGATTAAATTAAATCACATCAGTTTGATGTATTATAGTCTACTATATTCCACATTATGGAGATTCTGAAATTATTCTCAATCTCCTTCAAGAAATATATAAGAAATGGTTCCTCAGTGGTATTTATATTTTCCTTTGGCTTATGATAGTTAAACAATTTAATATGCCTTCTTAACAGCATGAAATAAAATTAGAATATCATATTGTTCTATGTGATATAATACTCTTACCAACTGTCTGCAATTCATTAATACGTCACTTGTGTGCATCAGAAGTCTAGCAACAATCTACTTCTTTCACCTATTCATACATTCATACATTTGGTCATTTAGCAAGTATTTATTGTTCAATGATAATGTTTCAGGCTTTCAAGTCATTTCTGAAGCCAAAATAGTACACAACATAGTATTTACTATTTTGCTTTTTCATTTGTGAGTTTACTCTAGTTTCTAGTTGAAATATTAAGAGAAAAGATCTTGCATAATTCTAAAAAGAATTAATATTTTATAGGTATTCTCATACACTTCCTGCCTTTATTGTAATGTATTTCATTTGTATTTGGGCACATACTAACTTTGAGCCAGGAGAAAAAAAAGATGTCCACATTTTTACATTACAATATGAAGTTCTAAGTACATCAACAATTTCATATTATTAGGAAAATATATTAGTTAAATCTGTTTAAATATCATATGTTAACATATTAGTAAGGAACACTAACTAGAAATACCAAAATAAGTGGGAAAAGAAAAGCAAACTTGGAGGAAACAAACTGATTTCAATGTTGACTAAAATGTTCTGTGATCAAATATTGTGTAATGGTCAAAAAGAAAAGTATATAAGTAAAGGAATAGATCAGAAAGCCTATTTTATTAGTAATGAAAACGTCTACTTATTCACAAAAAAAATTATAGGACTGCTATAAGACATAGCAATTGTTAAACTAGACTCAGGTATAACAGAAGTTGCAATGATCTCACTGACTGTAAATTTTAAATAACTATGGTTAATATATTAAAGGCCAATTATGGTTAATATATTAAAGGCCAATTATGACTAGCAAGATTAGTCATATAAATTTAGTGAACTAATAAAAACTATAAGTAAAATTATAATGGAGATGGTAGAAATGAACAACACAGTAACGGTGGGGCATTCAAAAACTCAGCAGGCTCAATACACCTGTATAAACAACCAGTAAACAACATTAATTTACTGCTTATGTAGCAACATTGGTGTAACAACATTAATTTGATGGTAAAGTTAATTGTACTCTAGGCAACATGCTAACCTTAGGGGAAGCTGGTAAAGAGTATATAGGTACTCTCAATACTCTTTTTTATAGGTTTTCTATAAGTCTAATATTTCAAAATTAAATATTAAAAAGTAAGGTTGATACCTATACATACAAAAGTAAAAATAGAAACATACATGCCATATGAACAGTAAATAGAAGAAAGCTATCATATTTATAATAGAGTTCAGTAGAGGGAGTATTAGCAAAGATAAACAAAGGCATTTCTTTTCATGTCCTCAACCTCATCAGTGTTTGTAAATGTTTCTTGTGTACTTGAAAGAATGAACACCTATGAGAATGACTAAAATTAAAGACTGACAATGTCAAGACAGACAATACCAAATAACTTTTGTATATTTCTGGTGGGAAAGCAAAAATTAACATTGGTATAGCCACTTTGGAATAGTTTTTAATATCTCATAAAGTTAAACTTTTATATATAGCATACAAGGCAGTAATTTCACTCCTATCTATGTACACAAGAGGAATGAATACATGTGTACCTCAAATGACCAGTAGGCAAATGGTGATATCATAAATGTGCACAGTAGATAAAAACTTAAAATGGACTAAAAGTCCATTAACAAATGAAGGGGTAAACAAATTGTAGGATACATGAATAATGGCATACTAATCATAAGTCAAAAGAATGGGTGATTACTAGATAGGTTAGTGAATTTGTCAACAGCTAAGATAATTAAGTTAAGGAAGAGTTGACATTACCAGAGCCATGAATAAAATGAAGACAACTGAGAACAGAAAACAAAAGAACAAAATAAAACCAGTGAGTTATTGTGCCTGACTCTTACTCTAACTAGAAAAATCAGCAATGTGTAACCTGGGACTAGAGCTGGATCATTCAAATCTTCCCACAGTTAAAAGAAATAGAAACCAATTAAGAAATGAGCAGAATTTTAATTTTGTATTCATAGCTCTTGAGTAATTGGTTTGCTCTATGTCTACTCAATTATCATTACTAATTATGTCTTTAAATATTATACATTATGTCTCAGATATTTTGTAAATCTTTTAGAATATAACATTAGATAAGACACAGTTCCTTATAAGCTTCTCATATAATTAGGGAGACATGATTTATCAGATGTTCTTTCTCTCAACTCTCTATCTCTCTCCGTCTCCTCCCCCTCCCTGACTCTATTACATGCATATAACACAAGGATATAATTTCAAAATTTCCCTCTGAATTTGATAAAGACAAGTCTAACCAGTCCTGGAATCTTCTGAAACATAGCTTTGATACTGCACCATCTTGCACATTCTTAGGTTCTTATATGTTTCACAATGATGGGCAAATAGAAATAAAAGCACAGAACTCTCCTTTCCTTGCCCAATGAACTCAAGGCATCCAACAGCCAGAATTTTTGAGGAAGAGACATTAAGTGCAACTATAGATCCATTTTAGGGCTGACTGTTGATTGAAACACTAAGGACAAAATTTCAAACTCAATACTGAGGCAGAGAACTGATTTATAACATTCATCAAAAGATAAGGTGAAATCGTGCTAATTGATGAGACATAGGTTTAATCTCTTTTTTTATTTGAGCTATTAACTATTTCTAGGTCTTAAGGAAACTTGTTCAATGATATTTTTGGAGTTAGAAATGCATTTGAGCTACCAAGACCTAAGTTAAACAAAATCTCACTGAAAAATATGATTTTTGGAAATCCTACAATTTCTTAAATTTGGATCTTAGCTACAATATTAATTAACAAACTTTATACTTTTAAGTACCTATAAATTGTACATACACCAATCATAAAGAGTAACCTAATGTTCCTACTCTTTTTAATTTTTCTTCTTCTAGGAAAGAGAAAGCTGACAAACTTCTCCTTCATCTACTCTACCCGCTAATCATACACAGTATATGACTAGAACCCATGGTTTTGCTTCATTTGCTTATAGTGAAAATGGCTAAAATATTAATCTCTCTGTTTCCCTGAAAGATCAAATCTATGGTTGGATTCATAAATTGGATTAAATATTTTTTCAAAGTAATCACAGAGTCTTAGTAGGACAATAAAAACATTCTGAATTATATGGGAACTCAGGTTTATAAGATAGTCTGATTGATAGCAGCTTAGCAGAATACAAGTCTTTTAGCTGTACAATTTGGCCTGATACATTACTCAAAATTTTAAAAATATTATTAAGATAAATAACATTTTAAGAAAGAGAGCAATAGGGACATATGGAGTCCATCTCAAATAATATTAAGATATAAAATATCTGAAAATATTACAGAAGTTAATCAGACTTGTCAACAACCTAATTCTTCAAGATAGCTTTCCATTTGTTTTTCTCTTGCCTTTCAGAGTAACTTTAGGTTGGGTATTTGTCAGTTATTTTGGGATTATCCATCTCCTATCTCTTTGATACACAGTAACTTAACTTTTTTTTTTTTGCATATTCTTTTTTTTTTTTTTTGAGGTACCGGGGATTGAACCCAGAGGCGTTCTACCTCCGCGCTACACCCCCGGCCCTATTTTTTATACTTTATTTTGAAACCGGGTCTCACGAAGTTGTGGAGGGCCTCACTAGGTAGAGAGAGAGAGAGAGAGAGAGAGAGAGAGAGAGAGAGAGGTGAGGCTGGCCGCGAACCCGGATCCTCCGGTCTCCGCCTCCCAAAGTACTGGGATTACAAGCATGCGCCACCACGCCCGGCTAACTTAACTTTTATCTAGTCTTCTTCATTTCCATCCATGTGTGTTCTAGGATATCTTCTTTAGAACCTCTGCCTTTATTTCATTTTTTATTAAACTGATTTTATAAGCTTAATGAAAATGTTACAAAGAATGTGTAGAGTAAAATTTATAGATGATAAAATATATAAAATACTCTTTCCAATTTTCTATGGTCAATTGATATGAACAGAATGATTTTATTGATTTTTCAGCTTTATTGAATTATACTGGACAAATAAAAAAGTGTATATAAAATATATACTTGATGATGTATATGTTGTGTATGTGTATGTTGTGAAATAATCAATACTATCATCCAATTAACAAATCTATTACCTCCCACTAGCAGCTTGACTTTTTTTCTCTCTTTTCTGACAAGAACATTTAAGATCAATAGTCTGGTATGATGGCACATTTCTTTAATCCCAGTACTCGGGAGGCTGAGACAGGAGGATCACAGTTTGGAGGCTAGCCTCAGCAATTTAGTAAGGTCCTCTGCAACTTAGTGAGACCCTGTTTCAAAATAAAAAATAAGCTGGCAATGGTGGATTATGCCTGTAATCTCAGTACTTGGGAGGTTGAGACAGGAGGATTGCAAGTTCACAGCCAGTCACAGCAACTTAGTGAAACCCTCCATGACTTGGTGAGACACTGTTTCAAGATAAAAAGATAAAATAGGGCTTGGTGTGTAGCTCAGAGATACAATGCCCCTGGATTCAATCCCCAGTACCACAAAAAAATAAAAAATATAAATAAGGCTAGGGTATAGCTCAGAGGTAGAACCCCCTGGGTTCAATCCCCAGTAAGACACACAGACACACACACACACACACACACACACACACACACACACACACACATCTATATAATTTTAAATCAGCCCAGTAACTGCATCTTGTGTCACATCCAGCTTCATGATTTTTAGCTTGTGGATGAATTCTATTTCACAACTACAGGCTTTCAAGACTCCCCCAAAATAATGATTCAGGCTCTTCTTGGACTTAAAAAAAAACTCTTGTTTAAGTAGGTATTGTGTCTTTTTTTAGTCCTTTCTTCTAGAGTCAAAATAGCCACAGTAACTTCAATGGCTCACCCTGAGCCACACAATGTAGTACACTGGTTGTAAATTATGTTTAAGGATATCTAGGAATCCAGCAAATCTTTTTTCTCATCATGCAGGAGTGGGTTGGTGGAGGCCTGTGTCAGAATGTCTGTCCCTTTGGGTCTTGTAACTTTATTATAAGCACAGGTTGAGCAGCTCTAGTAGTATTTGCTTTACATGCAACATACCTATAAGGCATATTTGATGATTTTTAAACAAGTATTTTGTCCATAAAACGTTCCCAAACCACCAGTATAAATTTTAAGAGAATACAATTTAGATCCTGTCTGATATGAATTTAAAACTCAGCTCAATATCTACTATTTACCTTGTGTTACCTTGGATAATTTAAGCTCATAGACACTCAAAATTTTCAACTGCGAAATCAAGGATACAATCCATAATGCATATGTTGTACAGACAAGGAACTGAATTTATGTTTCCATGACACTGAGAAATCTACTTCATATTAATAATGTTTGAAAAAATGGTTGTTTGGAATCCTACTTTGACCTTAGCGAAGTAATGAATGCAGATTTACCTTCATGCAATAAAATTTAAGAAGTCTGGACAAAACAGATTAATCAACAATTTTCAAGCATTTTACAGTGCCTCACATGGTGCTCTGATCATTCAAAAAACTGAGACACACTAGGAGGCCTACTCATTTTCCAACTTTTAGATATGAGAGATTTTGAAACTTCAGCATAAAAAGTGGACGCCACGTGAAGAGCAGAGGTTTCACTAGTTGGAGGAAAAGGAACTCAATGCTCATGACTGCTGAGGTGGCTGGAATTTGCAGGTAAAGGTATTAGAATGAAAGAATGTTCACTGATAATGAGTTTCAAGTGTTTGCCTTTAGATCTCCTTTGTTCAGCCAAATATTAGTTTAACAAAGCAAGAGTCCACGTTAGAGAATGGCCATAGAAAACAAACTGAGCAGAGATGGGAAGGTTACAAAATGCTAGGAGTCTTTGGAGTTCTGACAAGAATAGAGTTGATCTTGAGATTGAAGCTTATTTGAAGAAGACTCAAAGATAATACAGATATTAGAATTAACAGGCAAGGAATTTAAACAACAGCTATAAATATGTGCAAGAAATTAAAGCAAAAGACGAACACATCTTTTAACATGTGTTAAATTATTGGCACATGAAGAATCTTGGGAGGAAAATAAAAGCAATAACAAAGTCTCAAAGGGAAATTATGAATGCATAAACACAACATCTAACATTAAAGTTCCACTGAATTTTTCAAACATCAGATGGAGTGGTGACAACCTGAGTACAGCGTTAGTACATGTTATACCATAGACACTATCCTAACTGTAACATGGAGAGGAAAAAAGATTTTAAAGAAACCACCATAGCCTCATTGACACATGGAAAAATATCAAGTAGTCAAATATATATAATTGCAGTTCAAAACCAAAAACAAATTAGGGAAGAAATTAAGGCCCCAACAATGAGATTTTTCAAATTTGATGGGAAATATCAACCCACACACTTAAGATGCTTAAAAAATCTGAGACAGTATGTACACACACATACTTAGACAAATATAAGGATATCATACTCAAATTGCAGAAAATTAAACTTAAACACATGCTCATAATAGAAGTTAGAGAAACCAAAACACACAAACACACACACATAAATAGTAAATAGCTGTCAATGTTCCATCAAAAACTACAAACAAATCGGTTGGTATTTTTAAAGTACTGAAAGAAGAAAAAATATCATGTTTATTCAGAATTCTGTACCTACCAAAATTATTTTCAAAAATTAAAGTGAATAAAGGTGTTTTGTTGTTGTCGTTGTTGTTGTGTATGTGTGTGTGTGTGTTGTTTTGGTTTTGGGTTTTTGTTTTTGGTACTGGGGTTTGAACCTAGGGACGTTCTACCTCTGAGCTACATCCCAGCTCTATTTTATTTATTTATTTTGAAACAGGGTCTCACTAAGTTGCTGAGACTGGCCTCAAACCTGCCATCCTTTTGTCTCAGCCTCCCAAATACTGGGATTAGAGGCATGTGCCACTATGCCTGGCAAAATAAAGGCTTTTAAAATTAATAGTAACTGAGATAAGTTATTACAAGAAGGTTGTTCTCCAAGAAATATTAAAGTATATTAAAAGGCTAATAAGAAATTATACCCACTGGAACATAGCTCTAGCTGATGAAAAGAACACTGGCAATTGCACATATATTGTATGTTTAGAAGACTATTTTCTCTCTTTAAAATATATTTGGGTATTTATAGAAAAATAATAACCATGTTTTATAGGGTTTATAAAATATTTTGAAGTGAAATATCTGACAATAATAGCACAAAGGAGGTATTGGGATAAATGAGTGTATACTGTGTGAAGGTTCTTAAATTGTAAATGAAGTTTTATATTAACTTCAAGTTACACATTGAAAAATTAAGGATGTTTTTATTGGTGTTTTGAGCTAATGATAAAAATAAATTTGGTTAAAATGTTACTAAAACAGAATTGTAAAAAATGCTTGATTTATGGGAAAGAAGACAAGAAATATGAAACAATCAAGGAAATGTGATATATTGTTGTAGTCACCTAAATCTAAAGCTTTTTCTTCCATAGTTAAAATTTATTCAGTGAAAAAATTATACAATAATAACATTGCTTCACAGAACATTGTGGGATCTTTTCTCTTTGAGAGTACTTCAAGGAATGACAAAACTGGAGCTGCCAGTGGCCACGTAGGGGTAGAAAATGAACTGTAAGGTCATGTCCACAAGTATCTATGACCCCTTTGGGAAGATACCAGAAGATGACATGAATACTAAATATTACACTTAAATGGGAACTTAGATATAATTTATTTTAGTCTAGGTGAGTGAGAAATCTGGAGCTCAGCAGAGTTAAATTATTGGATAAAAGACCTGCTTCAAATTTACTGGAATGATTTTTCTGGACTTGGTTTACAAAATATTTCTCTGTATCACCTCTCTTCTCAGACTTTTTGTAGTTATTTAATTAAATGACAGTATGGAATATCATATGTATCCATGGACAGAAAAATCACATAGCCAAAATATCAGTGATCTTGAATTCATAAAAGTTATGTACCTGATCTGCCTTTATAGCTGAGAATCACTGTGGACATGTGAAGGTAATTTCATCTCAATGCCTTTATTACTTCATGTGTAAAATAAAAACATTATACCAGAAGTGCTTTCTAACTGTGTGCTTCCTAAGCATTCTTGAGATGGTATTTCAAATTTTAGAAGGATAAATGAGTAGAAAATAACAGGTTACAGTGCTGGAAATATAAACAAACTGTAATGTAATTTTCTTTGTTCAAGTTACATTTCTGCCTAATCAAAGTTAAACATGTTTTCCTTATGACTATTTTTCTTTTGCTCCATCCACTCAGATATGAACTTAAAGTAATTACAATAATCTCTTTTTAACAGTTGTCTTTCATATATTTAACCTCTGGTATGTTTCTTTCTTTCTTAACTTTCCTGAAGAGAAAGTCACTAAATTTATAAATTAGCATGAGGACATGTATAATTGAATGTGTTTTTCCATTTTCGGTGACATTTTTTTTCCCCAGCAAGTACAGTATATTGTCTGGGACACCCCAGGAGCTGCTCAGTAGTTAGTGAGTCCAGGTATTTCTGAAAGAATATTGTTGCTCATTTGACAGCTTTTTTTCCCCTTACTTTTAATCTGCTCAATAACACTTGGTGTTACTGTATTCTTGGTCAATAGATTCATTCAGACAGCTTTTACTCTTCGAATCCAATTATTTAACATTGCAAGTGAAGTTATTTTCGCATTTGGTAAAGTTATATTTCAAACTAAGGACACTAATTCTAGTAAGAAAAGACATGTCCAAGAGTTGCCCCTAAATTTGAAACATCAACTACACACTAAGTGGATCTAATCTTTCTTTTTCCTATTTTGCCTAACATGTTCTTAAGGTACAAATAAGATTATTCTTCTTTCTTAGTTAAATGACTGCTTTATTGGTTTACCTATCGCTTTTAAAGACACAGCACCACAGAAAACTAACCCAAAGGCCGGGCATGGTGGCACACACTTGTAATCCCAGTACTTTGGGAGGTGGAGACCGGAGGATCTGGGTTCACAGCCAGCCTTAGCGCTCTCCCTCTCTCTCCCTCTCCCTCTCCCTCTCTCTCTCTCTCTCTCTCTCCCTCTCTCTCTCTCTCTCTCTCTCTACCTGTCTCTCCCCCTGTCTCTCTCTCTCTCTCTACTTAATGAGGCCCTCCGCAACTTCGTGAGACCTGGTTTCAAAATAAAGTATAAAAAAATAGGGCCGGGGGTGTAGCGCGGAGGTAGAAGACCCCTGCATTCAATCCCCGGTACCGCAAAAAAAAAAAAAAAAGAAAACTAACCCAAACATCAGTTGTCAAGGGACTATACTATAAAATCAGTACCATGTTTACCTACTTACTCCATGACATGAGCATATTTGCTTTCTGTATAATGAGAAGAATGGGCATAAATATCTCTAAGGTATACTTAACATCTAACATACTATTAGGTAAAATAAGAGCAAGGCCCATAAACATTTTATAGTACCTAATTACAGAGTATATTTAGATCTGCACATAACACATTTGTAAGACTTATGGAAAGATTACATATTTTTAAAAATTTAAATATAAATTAACATAAATGTATAAAATATATCAAGATTAATGTTTTTATAGAGAACAAAGGTGGCAGAAATGTGGAAGGCTATTTGTTCTTTGGGACTGGGTGTACTCAGTATAATATTCTCAAGTTCCATTCATTTTCCTGCAAATGGTCTAATTTTGCTCTTTATGGCTGAGTAAAATTCTATTGTGTATATGTACCAAAGTTTTGTGATCCATTCATCCATTGATGGACATCTAGGTTGGTTACATAATTTGGCTACTGTAAATTGTGCTGCTATGAACATGGATATGCACATATGATTATAATATTCTGATTTCATTTCCTTTGGGAAGATTCCCAGGGCACTATCACTTGGTCATATGATAGATCCATTCCCAATCTTCTGAGAAATCTCCATACTGATTTCCAAAGCAATTGTTTGTTCTCTCTTATATGTATAAGCTAGAGAGATACTTGGCAATAAGGGAAACATCAGATAGACGAACAGAGACTCCAGGGAAATAACCAAGGGTGATTAGGGTAGAGAGAGAGGGGACAAAATCATAAAGAATGCAATAGTAGAAATAATGTTATCAATATACACTAAATTGCCAATTCCAATCTCAAAGACTTATGGGGTGGGGGGGGGACCCCGTAGGGAGGGCAGCAAGAATTGTGTGCATATATTTTTCTAACATTCTGTACCTGATTATGATGTAAAATTACAATACATACAATTAAAAGAAAACAGTAAGTTTGAAAAAATGTGGAAGGCTGCTCTGAGGCTCAAAAATGAAGCAGTGGGGATACTGCTGCTCAGTGGGGTGAGTGACTGAGGGAATTCACTGAAATTCAATACTGGACAGTAGTCAGTGACTCAGAGAGACCCAGAAGTTCTGATGTTTCAACAGAACAAGAAAGAGTACATTGAAGTCAAGCTGGTGATGGCAGCGGTGGGGGAGGGGTAACACAAAGGGAAAGAGAAAAACACAGTGGACAAATTTGACATTAGAACATCTGTAGAGCAAAAAGTCTGAACTTAGCTGAGTCAGGGGCTGCACAGAAAACTGGAATTTGTAAGGAGCTCTTTGTTTCTAAACTTGTGAGTGGAGAGAAGAGGCAGGAAGCCACTTGAGGAGGTCACATTGAAGCTTGCTAATGTGGAAGTCCAGAAGATTTTGGCAGAAATTGCCACAGTGTATGGGGCCAGTGCCTACCATGGCCTAGGGGCAGATGGCAGAACTCGATTGAAACAGGCACAAAGGAGATTGTACCAGGGGGATTCAGGTCAGAGATGTGATAAAATGCAACTCACTTTCCCTTTGAGTCTGGTGGCTTGTGTGACTAGGTGAAGAGGTTCAGGAAACCAAACAGGTAGGCATGATTACATTCTGGAACTGAGACTTGGAAGGCCATATTCATGGGCAGTGGAGTGGGTGGGATGTGCCATGTCCCCTCCACTCAGGGCGGTTGATTGCTCTTTCCTGGAGTGCAATCTTTGGGAGGCCAAGCAGATTTTGGGCCATCAGGGTGTGTTCACCTAATATCTCCAGAGTAGGTGTTTAACACAAGATTTAGTACATAGCTGTTTTTGTTGCTGTCGTTAATTGTTCACCTTACCATTTCTGTTTTTGGGGTTATTAGTGTCACAAATGCTATACCCAGGTGTGTGGGTTTTTAATGCTGGATATTGTTTGCTGCTATTTTTGCTGTTGTTTTTTCCTTTTCTGTGAGGTGCTGGGAATCTAGTGTAATGCTACATGTTCACAGGGTAGATACTCTACTGCTAAGTGTACTCCCAACCCAGCTAAGAGAAAGCAAACTTTAAAAACATGAACAAGATTGATAAGCCCTTAGCCAAACTAACCAAGAAATAGAGTGAAGAGCCTAACTAATAAAATTATGGATGAAAGAGGAGAGGACATATTGCCACAGATATCATAGTTCAGAAGATCATTAAGTACTATTTTGAAAACTTATATTCCAATAAGTTGGGAAATCTAAAAGACATGCATAAATTTCTAGACATATAGGTCCTACCAAAATTGAACTGAAAGGATATAGACAATCTAAACAGATCAGTAAAAAAGCAAGGAGATTGAAGCAGAAACAAAAAACCTTCCAACAATGAAATTTCAAGACCAGACTGGTCCTGAGTTCTAACCCCACCTTAAAGAAGAACTAATGCCAAGACTCCTCAAACTATTTCATGAAATAGAAAGTTGTGGAACACTTTCAAATTTATTCTATGAAGCCAGTATCACACTGATAACAAAACCAGATAAGGATACATCAAGTAAAGAAAACTACAGACCAATATCCCTAATGAACATAAATGTAAAAATTCCTAGTAGACTATTAGAAAATTACATTAAACAACTATTGTATGTCATGATCAAATGGGTTTCATTCCAGGGATACAAGGATGGTTCAATATTCACCAACCAATAATGTAATTTACTACATAAATACAGTTAAAGATAAAAATTGCATAATCATCTCAGTGATGAAAGAGTCTCAATGGAGAAAGAGTTTTTGACAAAATTCAGCACCCATTCATGTTTTCACAAAATTCAACACCTATTTGCCAAAGAAACTAGAGATAAAAGAAACTTACCCCAATATCATAAAGGCTATATAAAATAAACCTAAAGCCAACACTATACTTAATGGAGAAAAACTAAAGCATTTTCTCTAAAATCAGGAACAAAACAGATGTTTGCTCTCACTACTTTAATTCAATATGGTAGTTGAAATTTTAGCCAAAGCAATTAGGTAAGAAATGGATTAAAAGGGATACAATAGGAAAGGAAGAAGTCAAGTTATCACTGTTTGCTGATATGATTCTATACTTAGAAAATCTAAAAGTTCTACCAGAAGACTTCTAGAGCTGATAAACAAATGTAGCAAAGTAGCAGGATAAAAAAAATACAAATATGAATAGCTTTTTTAACACCAATAAAAAATTCTGCAGAAAAAAAATCAGAAAAATAGTTCCATTCACAATACCCTACAAATATCCCAATAAATAAATGGGCAAACAAACTAAAAAGACATCCCTTAACAGAAGAAATACAAAGGAACAACAAATATATGAAAAAGTGTTTAACATCTTTAAGAAGGAGGGAAATGAAAAATCAAAACTAGGTTGAGATTTCATCTCACTCCAAATAGAATGACAGTTGATGACTGTCATTTGTATTCTTGATGGAATACAAATATTAATAAATGCTGGCAAGAATGCTGGGAAAAATAAACACTTAGATACTGTTGGTGGTATTGTGAATTAGTACATCTTTTATGGAGATCAGTATGGAGGTTCCTCCAAAGACTACGAATGGAACCACTATATGACCCAGCTATACCACTCCTCTGTATTTATTCAAAAGAATTAAAGTCAGCATACTATAGTGACACATGCAAACCATGTTTATAGCAGTGCAATTCACAGCAGCAAAGCTATGGACCCATCCTAGGTGTCTGTCAGTAGATAGATGGATTTAAAAATGTGGTAGATATGCACAGTGGAGTTATATAAAGAAGAATGAAATTATGTCATTTGCAGGAAAATGGATGGGACTTGAGAGCATTATGTTAAACAAAATAAGCCAGACTCAGAATGGCAATGGTCATATGTTTTCTGTTATATGTAAAAGACAGAAAAAAAGGTAAGGAAGTGGGGGGTGGTTATGAAAATAAAAGGGATACATTTAGAGTAGAGAGGTAGGGGAGCAAGGGGAAGGGGCAGGGAAAAGGGAGTCAGTGGGAAACAAAATTGACCAGATTGTGTCACATATGTGTGCAATGATGTACCAATGAATCCCACTATTATATATACCCATAATACACCAAAAATCCTTTAAAAGATTAAATTTTTACAGATTAAAAGTACATTTGCACTCATTTTAAGATCTAGAAAATTATCTAGTTTAGTTTCTTGTATACCCTCTCAAGTAATTCTTGAAATTAGTTGAATATTTTAGTAAAACTTTACCAAATTTGCAACCATCAGAACAATATTTACAATTTAAAAATAAAAGACGAGCTAACTACCATTAATTGTGTGGAGGCTAATAGCTACTTAAATTTATGGCCTTAAAGAGCTTTTATTATTGAGTCAGTATTAAATTATAAAAGTCCTATGTCATTTAAAATGCTTAGTCCAAACATAATACAGTTACATTTGGTAATTACCTTCATTAACCGTGCAAAATTTACAAATTTAAATCTTCATTAGTGACACTAATTGGAGTCTAAATTCCTTAGATATTGTAAGAATGCTTACAGGAGTGCACAGGGTCTTTGATAACCCTTTTATTTTTAAAAAATCCACAGAAAATGCCTTACTTTCTTTGAATCTGTTCATTCCATAATATAAAAGAGATAGTAAACCTCTTTACATACATTTATTTAATTTTGATTCAACTGCTTTGCTAAAATATTGAGTTACAACAGACGGTGTGAATTTAATGGTAAATTAAGTGAGAACATTTCAATTATAAGACTCATTTCCCCTCATATAGTATTGTTGATTCTAAAAATAGTTAATGCTAATTGTTTGCTATGTTCTAGGCTAATACACACACATATATACATATATGTATATAAATATGAGTATATGTATAAATAATTGCATCTACTTCTATGAAATAGGTAACTCTACCATACTTTAAATTTATTTGATCTTAGAAAGCCTTATACTAATTATAAGGCCTAAGATAAGCCATCTCTTTGTGCCACTAAGATATAAAGTAAGCTGAAAAATGAATTATGACATTGCTTGTAAGATACAGAAAAAATGCTAGAAAATTAAAAATGTTCATGTTATAATCAATTATCAATGCTTTTTGTCATTACCATTTTATGCATTAAGTTATTATAAGAGTAAGAAGATTATATAACTTCCTAAAGTAGCTGTATTCACAAATGACAGAGCTACCACCTAGCTCCAAAGTGCTCAGACATTAACCACTACCTTATACTGCCTCTGATAGAAAAAGAATATGTTTTGACCTATGCCTGGTATATCATCCTTAAGGAAAAGGGGGGACAGTAACACCATATCCATGAATGTCCTCTTTTTGTTCCCCCAAACCTAGCCAATTTAAGTAAACAATAGGAAAAAGCCTGGGCCAAAAATCCAGATACATATTATCATGAAGGACACTGGTATTCTCTTATGCACAGTGAGAACTAGGGAAAGTTTGTGCTATCTGTATAAAGTTACTTTGTTGCGTGTACACCAGGACAGTTGATCCTCCGGATGTTGGTCACACAATCAAATCATCAAAGCTCATGATTGCCACTGCTTCTGTACCCTGACATATAAAACCCTTCTCTGAGTGGGGACCAGAAAGGACCTGAGGCCATTCTTTTTTTTTTTTTTTTTTTGTGGTACCAGG
>PVJS01044162.1:0-16773 GCA_004027185.1 Glis glis | reverse complement strand
ACCCGGTTTCAAAATAAAGCAAAAAAAATAGGGCCGGGGGTGTAGCGCGGAGGTAGAACACCCCTGGGTTCAATCCCCGGTACCGCAAAAAAAAAAAATTGTTCTGGTGAAGGGAAAAGTGCTAGAATTCATCCCTATCTTCTAGTCCCCACCCAGTGTATTTTACATAAAATTACACACACATTTTTAACAATTTAACAGTGTGCTATTATAACATAATTGCAATATTATACCAGAAGCATTATCAATGTAAGTACTCTCCAATTTAGAATACATGAATAAATTCTCAGCTAAATAATCTGTAAATTCAAAAGGTAAAAGGCACATTTCTTCATATATGAAAGGTGGCATGTATTTGGGAGAAGAGTTTTGATAAGCATCACATGGCAACTATGGATACCATATCCACTTCCACCTAGGGACAAAGCATAGTGTCTAGAGAATTATGTATCTATTAGGGTAATGCTAGCTCTGTCACTTTCAGCATAGGACATCCAAGGTCACCCTGGATGCTGACAGCCTGTCATCAGAAGGGGAAAGAGAGTGAATGGAAAAGACACCCGGGCTTCTTAGATTTGCCTGAATGAAACACACCACTTCCACCACCATTCCATTGATGGGGACTCAGCATAAGGCTCTAACTAGATACAAGAGGAATTGAGAAATGGTACTTCCTATTTGCAAAGCTACAACTTAGCATGATGAAAAGGTAGTATGGATATTTGGGGCATGGCTAAGCATCTTTGCCACAGTTGTATTTCATCAGTTATTAAGTTGTTGTCTCAGTTTCAAACCCACTCTTCTATATACTGCTGAGGGATGGGACACTGAAACATTTCTTTGTTTGATGACTCTGTGTTAGGTTCTCCCATAGGGGGCAGTAGAGAGTGACTGCAAAGCTGGAGGAGGAAGAGACTTACTCCTACCTGTTTGATGACAGTGGGTTTCCTGTCTGCTTATGGTTCCTGTCAGCCTCATCCCAGCCTTGCTTCTTCACCCTGCAAACAGAGTCTTTCCTATAGCTCCAAATGATTGAATTTTCAGTTTTCCATTATTTGGAAGAACTAGCCTCATCACCTTCCACTCAGAGACGACAACAGTGGCCTGCACCCCCTCCTCAAAAGTCTCAAAATCTTCATCCTAGCATCACAGGGACCCTTCTCCAAGCTTATGGATTGCAGTGCCAGAGGGCAGGTGCCCCCTTTTCAGAAGTATGAGGTTTAGCTTTATAGAGCTCCTCCCCTAAGTTTAAACACTTACAACTTCTTCCTCCCCAGTCTAGGGGTGATAGTTGCTTCCTGCAGTTTTTACCTTTGTGATACCTTGGAACAGCACTGTCTGATATATATATATATTCTTGTGGTCCTGGGGATTGAACCCAGAGGCATTCTACTTCTGAGCTACACCCCAGCCCTATTTTATTATTTTTTTAATTTTGAAACAGGGCCTTACTAAGTTGCTGAGGCTGTCCTTGAACCTGCGATCCTCCTGTCTCAGCCTCCTCAGTACTGGGATTGCAGGCATGCACCACCACGCCCATCTTGTCTGATAGAAAAATAATATGTATAACATACTAATTTTTTTACTTTTCTTGTAGCCACTTAAAAAAAGTGAAAATGAACCAGTGAATTTAATTTTGTAACATAGTTGACCCAATATATCCAATATGCTTTCATTTCAATGTATAGTCACTATTAAACTATTAATAAGATATTTTTACATTTTTATATGAGGTCTTTGAAATCAGGTATGTATTTTATACTTATATCATATGTCAATTTGGATGATAACTTTCACCAGAAATACTTGATATATATTTAGATTTCATAAAATTTACAGTTGAAAATGTAGATTCACATATTCAGGTTATTCCAAATGTACTTAAAAGTTTTCTTGTAACTGAATTGAGTATCGGTTTTTAACTTTGTGGGGTTTTTTACATATACATATATATATATGTATATATTACTTTCATTGGTGCATTATAGTCTCACATCATAATGTAGTTCACAGTGATAGTGACATACATGCACACAGCACTTGGTGAGCTTCCCCCAGCTCCCTCCCCACTCTTCACTTCCCCATACAGAATATTGAGATTGGCATTGACACTCATAACATCAATGGAAGTGTTTCCTTCATTAATTCTCCCTCCCCCTAACACCACCCTCCCCTAGGCCCTCCCTGACTCTACTGTGGTTTCTCCTCCATTATCTGAAGTCCCTGTGGTATCCTGATTTCTCCCTAGCTTCCACATATGAGAGAAAACATATGACCCTTCACTTTCTGTGACTGGCGAATCTCACTTAACATGTTTTCCAGGTACATCCATTTTCCTGCAAATGACATAATTTTGTTGTTCTTTATTGCTGAGTAGAATTCCATTGTGTGGATATCCCATAATTTTGTAATCTAGTCAACTGTTGATGGACACCTAGTTTGGTTCCATAATTTGGCTATTGTGAATTGTGCTGCTATGAACATGGGTATGCATAGATTACTGTAGTTGTCTGGTTTCGGCCCCTTTGGAAAGATACCCAGGAGTGGTATAGCTGTATCATATGGTGGATCCATTCCCAGTTTTCTGAGGAATCTCCACACTGATCTCCATAGCGGCTGAACTAATTTGCAATCCCGCCAACAGTGTAGAAGAGTTCCTTTCCCCAATGTCCTCACAAACATTTTGACTTCTTGATAATTGTCATTCTGATTGGGTTTAGATGGAATCTCAGTGTAGTCTTGATTTACATCTCCCTGATCGCTAATGATGCTGATTGTTCATCAATTCACCAGTTGATGAAAATTTAGTCACTTCCAGTTTTCAGCTATTGCAAACAATACTGCTATGGGCATTCATATACAAGGTTTTCTGTAGATATATCCCTTCGTTTCTTTTCCTTTTCTTCTCTTGTATGCAGGGCCAGGGATCAAACCCAGGGCCTCACTCATGCTAGGCAAGTGGTCTACCACTGAGCTCCATCCACAACCCACATGCTTTCTTTTCTTTTCTTTGAGGCAAATAACTTAGAAAAGAGTGAGTGCCTGGCGTGGTGTCACACACCTGTAATCTTAGTACTTGGGAGGCTGAGACAGGAGGATTGTAGGTCCAAAGCCAGCTTTAGTAATTTAGCAAAGTAATGAGACCCTGTTTCCAAATAAAAAATAAAGGAGGGCTGGGAGTGTAGTTCAGAAGTAGAATGCCCGTGGGTTCAATCCCCAGCACCACACACACACACACATACACACACACACACACACAGTGGGTAGATCATTTCATAAATATATGTTTAACTTTTTAAGAAACAGCCAAGCTGTTTTACAAAGTTATATTTACAGATAAACGAAGTTTTAAACCATTTACATTCCCACCAACAATGTAAGAGAATTCCAATCCATTGAAATCCTCAATAACATTTGTTATAGCCATTCTCTATTAATTTAAGACATTCTAATTGGCATGTGGTGCTATTTCATCATGGTCTTAATCTGTATTTACTTAATGACTAATGACATCGAACCTCTTTTCATGTACTGTGTGTCATCTGTATGGCTTATGTGCAGTGCCTTTTCTTATTGGATTTTTAGAGTACTTTATATATTCTGGATACAAGCCTTTTATCAAATATATGCTTTGCAAATATTTTCTCCCAGTCTATGAATTGTCATCATTGTCCTGTCTTTCAAAGATCAAAAATTTCTAATTTTCATGAAGTCCAGTTTATCAATTTGTTTTCAATGGATTTTGCTTTTGGTGACACATCTGAGGAATCATTGCCTAAACCAAGGCCAAATTTTTCTCTTAAATGTTCTTCAAGGACTTTTATATTTTTAGTTTTTATATTTAGGTCTATGGTCCATTTTGAGTTTATTCTGTATGTGGTGCAAGATATGAATCCAAGTTTATTTTGAATATGTATGTCCAGTATTTGCAGCATCATTTTTTTGTGTGTGTATGGTACTGGGGATTGAACCTACACTCCCAGCCCTTTTTATTTTAGTTTTTTTACTTTGAAGCAGAGTCTTGCTAGATTGTTGAGTATCTCCCTAAGTTACTAAGGCTGGCCATCAACCTGTGATCCTCCTATCTTGGCCTCCCAAGTGCTGGAATTACAGGTGTGTGCCATCACACCTGGCTGCAGCACCACTTATTGAAAGAATAACTATTCTTTTTCCTTTGTACCTTTGTAAAATATATCAGTTGCCTATATTTGTGTGGATATATTTCTAGACTCTCTACTCTGTCCCATTAATATATTTGTCTGTTTTGACATCAGTACCACACTGTCGTGATTATACTGTAGCTTTATACTGTTAAAATCAGGAGCTTAATAATAAATATTAGCTGGGCGTGATGGTGCACACTTGTAATCCCAGTACTTGGGAGGCTGAGACAGGAGGATCACAGGTTCGAGGACAGCCTCAGCAAGTAGTGAGACTTTCATCAACCTAGTGAGACCCTGTTTCAAACTAAACAAAATAGGGCTGGGGGTGTAGCTCAAAGGTAGAATGCCCCTGGGCTCAATTCCCAGTACCACAAAAATAAGTAAATAAATCTGTAGTGCCACACACAAAAAAAAGTTTTAAAAAATAATAATAAGTATTAAAATAGGTAGTGTCAGCCCTCCAAATGTGTTCTATTATCAAAGTTGTTTCGGCTATTCTAGGTCATTTACATTTCAATTTGAATTTTAGAATCAGCTTGTCAATTTCTACAAAAAAATCCTGCTGGGAATTTGAAACAGAATTTATTGAACATTTGGGTCAATTTGGGAAGAATCATTATCTGAACAATTTTGAGCCTTCTGACCCATGAATAAGGTATGAATCTCTTTCTGTAGATTTTCTTTAGTTTTTCTCAGCAAAGGTTTATTGTTATAGCATAAATTTCTTGTATATCTTTTGTCTGATCTATCCCTAAGTATTAACATTTCATTTTATCTTTTATTTAGTCATTGTAATTTTACATCATATTAGGGTATAGAGTGACAAAGAAATATGTGCCCTTTCCACCGGGTCCTTCCCCCTCCCTCACCTAAGTATTAACATTTTAGATTAGATGCTATTGTAAATTGTATTTTCAATTTCAATTTCAGTTGTTCATTACTAGGGTAGAGAATTAAATATAGTTTTTATATATTATGTAGTTAGCAACTTTGTTAAACTCACTTTTTTAGATTGCAGCCAGTTTTCTGCTCATGAGCAGTTATTTGCAAGTAGAGAATTGTAAACCAGGTGTGGTGGCACAGGCCTGTAATCCCAGCACTTGAGAAGCTAAGACAGGAAGATCACAGGTCCAAGGCCAGTCTCAGTAACTTAGTGAGATTCTCAGCAACCTAACAAGACTCTGTTTCAAAACAAAAAAAAAATTAAAAAAAGGGCTGGGGGTGTAGCTTGGAAATAGAATGCCCTGGATTCAATCCCCAGTACTACAAAGAAAAAAGAGAAAGAATTGTACATCTTCCTTTGTAATTTGGGTATTTTCATTACCCTTTCTTATCTAATTACTCTGATACTTTGTGTATTTCAGGAAATTAGCCCATTTCATCTAAGTTCTCAAATTTATTGACATAAATATGTTCATAATATTACATTATTCTCCTTGTAATATTTGTAGAATCTAACTGTGTGTGTTGGTGCACACCTATAATCCCAGTACTTGAGAGGTTGAGATCAGAGGATCACAGCCAGCCTCAGCAACTTAGCGAGGCCCTCTGCAACTTAGTGAGACCCTGTTTCCAAACAAAAAATAAAATAGGGCTGGGGTGTAGCTCAGAGGTAGAATGCCCCTGGGGTCAATCCCTGGTACCATAAAAAATTATATATGTAATATGTATTCGGAGAATCTGTAGTGTTACCTTTTCCCTCGTTCTTGACATTGATAATCTTTGTTGTCTCTCTTTTCAGATACATGTACCCAGAGTTTTATTATCTGAAAGAACAAGCTTTTGGTTTTATTGAATTTTTCTATTGATTTTCTCTTTTCTATTTCATTGATTTCTGCTTCTCCATAATTTGGGCTTACTTTACTTTGTCCATTTCTTCAGGTGGAAACTGCCATCATTATCTGAAATCTTTCTTCTTTCATTACATAAGCATTTAGTGCTATAAGTTTTCCACTGAATACTGCTTAGTGGCATCTCACATTTGGATATATTGTATTTCCTTCATATTGTATTTTCAGTTAGCAATACAATTCTTCTTTTTTTCTTTTTACTTACATGGCAAAAGGGATGTTGCAGGTGTGACTAAGTTGAAGATCTTGAGATGGAAATTTTATTCTGGACTATCAGGCTGGTCACAATGTAACCACAAAAGTCCTTATAATAGGAAGGCAAGAGAGACTGATGGAGAAGAAGGAAATGTAATGACATAACAGAGGTTTGAGTAATGTGCTTTGAATATGGGCAAAGGGACCAGGGCACAAGAAATGCAAGTGGTCTCTAGAAGTTGGAAAAGTCAAGGAAACATATTTTCCCAAAAGCCTCTAGAAGGAATGCAGCCCTGGTGACATCTTGACATTAGCTCAGTGAGACCTACATCAGATTGCTCACCTATATAACTGTGGTATATACATACAATGGAATATTGTCAAGCCTTAAAAATTAAGGGAATTCTGACATATGTTACAACATGGATAAATTTGAGTACATTATCCAAAGTGAAATAATCCATTTACAAAAGGCAAATACTGTATGATTCTACTTATATGAGATATGTGTAGAGTAGTCAAAATTATAGAGAAGATGAGCTGGGGATGTAATTCTTTGGTAGAGAACATGCTTAGCATGTGTGAGGCCCTGTGTTCAATCTCCAGCGACACCCTCTCTCTCCAGAATTGTAGAGAAGTAGAATGGTGATTTCCATGGACCTGGGGTAGGGGGCAATGGGAGTTATTTTTAATAGGTATATAATTTCAATTTTATAAGAAGAAAAAAATTCTGGAGATTGGTGGTAGTGATGGTTGCATGTTATAAATGTAGTTAATGCCATTAAACTACACACTTAATGCTGGGCATGTGGTGCGTGCCTGTAATCCCGGTATTTGGGAGGCTGATATAGGAGGATCACAGGTTTGAGACCAGCCTCAGCAACTTAGCAAGACTCTCATTAACTTACTGAGACCCCATTTCCAAACAAAAAATAAAAAGGGCTCTGGGTGTGGCTCAGAGGTAGAATCCCCCTTGGTTCTATTCCCAGTACCACACATGCATGCACACACATACACATCTATACACTTAAAAATGGTTAAGATGGTAAATTTGATGTATATGTATTTTACCACACTTTTTTAAAAAAAAATAAAATGAGAAAGTGATATATTTTAGGTACCATGGTAGGGTCAATGAAGGTGATATCAGAGATAGAGAACAACTTCTGATTGCCCAAGCCTAGCTCGCAGAGTGACCTCTGCATGGAATTGTGCTGAAAGATGTCAAAATTGATTATCATAATGCCATGAAACTGTTATCAGGTTTTAACACTTGATGTTGTCAAATTTTTATTATTGGAGCATTATCCTCATCACCATTTAAATGCCACCTGCAACACTATTGTGTACTCAGTCAGGCACATATTTTTCATCAGTGGCTCTCAACTAAGGGAAACTTTGGCAATGTCTGGAGACGTTTTCATCTGTCATAACTGGGGGAAGGTGTTGTCACATCTCCTGGGTAGAGGCCAGGGATGTTGCTGCTAAACATCTGTACAATGCATGGGACAGCTCCCCACAACAGTTAGCAGGCCTTAAATGGCAGCAGTGCTGAGGTTGAGAAGCACCAGCTTAAACTGAGCCCAAAGGGAAGTGTGAATCTGCTGTGCTGCCTGGAACACACTGCAGTGCTCAGTATGATTGATTTTTGGATTTCATGTACTATTACTTCCTCTTCTGGGATGGGAAATTGAAGGTCAACTACATGATATAAATATTCTTAAATATTACTCAGAGCAGCAGGATTGTTTTAGGTTCCTACTCTATTTTCTGCTAACCTGATTAATCAATGATTTGACATTTTAAAAGATATATATTTTTGTGTTGCTGAGGATTGAAGTCAGGGCCTCATACATGCTAAGCACATGATCTATCACTGAGCTACACCCCCAAGCCTACAGAAGACATTTTTACATTGTTTTTAAAACTGCATTTTGCAGAATGAAGTGTCAGTGATCTAAATGATTATGTTCCCCTAAAATTCGTATGTTGAAATCCTAACCCTCAAGATGATAGTATTGGGAGGTGAGACTTTCGGAGATGATGAGCTCTTCCCTCATGAATGGTATTAATGCCTACCTTTTGTGGCACTGGGGATTGAACCCAGTAGCACTTTACCTCTAAGCTATACCCCCAGCCCTATTTTATATTCTTATTTTGAAACAGGTTCTTGCTAACTTGCTGAGGCTGGCCTCGAACCTGTGATCCGCCCATCTCAGCCTCCCAAGTACTGGGATTAATGCATGTGCCACCATGCCCAGCTATTAGTACCCTTATAAAAAGGACCCCAGAGAGACTCTGCACCCCTTCTTCCATGTGGGGTTACAGCAAAATGATCACTGTCTTGTAAGTGAGCCCTCACCAAACACTAAATCTGTCAGCATCTTAATCTTGGACTCCCCAGACTCCAGAACTGTGAGGAATACACTTGTGTTGTTTATAAACCACCCAGTCCATGGGATTTTGTTATAGTAGCCTGAACATACCAACACCTGGGTATTTCATGGGTGTCATAAGAAAACAGATGAAAAAAGAGCTGCAAAGTCAAAACTTTGACTGCCACTCTATCTCAATCAGAGTTGCTCTGTTTTTATGTTTATTTGTGGATATTTTCTGTGAAATTTGTTTGAAAAAAAATGCAATTGCTAAGAAGAAAACACAAATTTGAATAATGCTGCTTTATGCAATAGGTAAGTTATTGAAAGTTTGAATGGAAATTTAACTTTCTATTTCCTTTTATGTTCACATGAGGAAATATTTTGAAAGATGATTCCTGCATTCTTCTTGCTATCCACACCTGTGGAGTTTCATGAGTCTGGAATAGAGTGAATGCAATGAATAACCTGTTTGAGCCTAATGTTATCAAAATTTGGGAAGGGATAGGGTGGAGTTCAGTGGTAGAGCACTTGCCTAGCATGTGAGAGCCCCTGGGTTCCTTTCCCAGCACTGAAAAGCAAAAAAAAAAAAAAAAAAAAAAAAAAAAAAAAAAAAAAAAAAAAAAAAAAAAAAAAAAAAAAAGATTTGGGATAATGTTCCTCAAATGTCCCCTAGTCCTTTGAGTTAACTCTAGAATCAAAAGATTCCCATACCAGAGCTTGAAAACTGTGATTCTACAGCCTTTCCAGAAACTGTGATTCTGCAGCCTTTCCAGAGAAGAGCAATTCTCAGGGATGTCTGATGTTAGTGCTAGGTAGATCAGGGGAAAGCCCTTCTATCCTTCTCTCCCTGTTCTGTGTCTTAGCACCAAGACCTAACTTCTGCACCTCATCAGGGTCCCTCAGGAAATCACAATGCTTTAGGAAAGAAGCTATATTACTTTTTTTTCTGCAGCTCCTTCAGCTCTCTATTATAGTTCTTTAACTATTCCATGTCAGCTAGGTGTGGTGACGTATGATTGTAATCCCAGTACTTGGGAGACTGAGACAGGAGGATTGCAAGTTTGAGGCTGCTAAAACTTAGTGAGATCCTGTTTCAAAATAAAAAATATAAGGGGCTGGTGGTGCAGCTCAGTGGAGGAATGCCCCTAGGTTCAATCCCCAGTACCAAATAAATAAATAAATATTCCATGCCCTAAATGAGTAAATAAATAGTAGGGAGGCAAATACAGCAGGAAGACCATTTTTTTCTTCCTACTATCTCTTACCCCCTGCTCTGAGCTCACTGGGCCTAGCTCTAGACAGATTTATGCAGCAGGTCAAGTTTTTCTTTGATGCCCTTTGCTTGCCAGGTGTTCCTTTCTCCCATGTGCCCAGTGTATCCTCCTACCCAAGGTCGTGCCACTTTCAAATCCCAGAGAGGCCTATTCTTCCCAGGAAGCATCTCAAACCTAAGACCTCTCTTAATCCTCGTTTAATCTTCTTTGTCATGTGCCCTACTTCTTGCTCTCTACAACAGGTCGTGAGTTAGGGTCAGGCCACCTAAAGGTTCCAGAGAAGAGAGCCTTTGAACTCTTGTCTGCATGGAACTAGGGTAGAGCGCTTCCCACCATGTCTCATCAGATCTAAGCACTGGACAATAACCCAAATCTCCAGACCAATTCTCCTCTCTAAGGACGGTTTTGTGTGATATCGGGGTTGTTTGTTTTTTATGGGCAGGTAAGCCACAGAAACATAAAGGCACCCTCAGGGTTCAAAGTTACTGCCCTTCACATTCATACATTGAGAGAAGCAGAAGCCTCTGCTTGAGCAGCCATTTCCCTTCATGTGTGGTTTTTCTCTCCTACACATAGTCTCTTAAGTACTTGGGAGATCGAGACAGGAGGATTATAGGTTCAATCCTAAATTGCTAGCCTCAGCAACTTAGCGAGACCCTGTTTCCAAATAAAAAATAAAAAAGGATTGGGGGTGTAGCTCAGAGGTAGAATGCCCCTGGGTTCAATCCCCAGTACCAAAAATAAATAAATAAATAAATAAATAAATAAATAAATAAAACTATTATCAAGGATTTACTCCTTCATTTTTCAAAGAAATGGTCATCATGTGCCTACTATATACAAGACACATTCACCTACACTGGTAGTTTCTGATAACAATTATGTCTTTAGTATATTGGTTTGTTTTCTCTTCTTCAGCAAAATTCTTTAGGGAAACTGTTATAAATGGTTCAGTAACCAAAGCAAACAACACTCAAACATACTTAATGCACAGGCAGCTTTTAAACTACCATCAACAACTGTTTCCAGATTTTATTTAAAAACAAAACAACTGAGTACATGGTATGAGTATAAAATAATGTGATCATTATCTTTTAAAAATCACCATAATACAGTATACCTATCCTAAGCATGATAGGGTAGACCTATCCAAAGTCACCATTTGCCCTTTAATGTAGCTACCTTGAGAGGCCATGCCCTAGTTCTGTTGATGTGGCAGCAATAACTTTTCTTTGGGACTAAAGTTAGACATCGTTTCCTTCCTTAGCAAGCTGGCCATCATCCCCAAGGTTGGGTTTGATGTGTCCCTTCTGGGCTCCTGGGGCATCCTGTGCATCTGTCAAAGCACTTGTCACATTGAATTGACTCTGTCCCTTACCTGGCTGGTGCTCCCTGAAAGCATGGAAGTTTGTGTGAGTTTTGTGTCCCTGGAGCCAAGCATGCCCAGGACCAGTTGCTCAGTAGATGTTTGTTAGTTGATTGAAACATCTCTCTGCATCACATTTTGGGCCATCTTCAATGAGAACAAGTCTTTATTTTTTAATGGGGAAACATTCTTTTGGGGGACCATGTTCAATTCAGAAACAAATTGGGCAAATAAACTCATTAAATTTAATAACGTCTTTATTTTTAAATGAGCTATGATTACAATATATTGACTACTTTTCTCTTGTGATTTTGGCCCTGGAAACAACTCCAAAGGAGGTATTATGAAAGATTTTGAGCAATAGCAGCTTCCCAGAGCAACATCTTTAACAGCCTTTTTTTAATACTGGGGATTGAACCCAGGGGCATTCTACATCTGAGTTGCACACTGAGCCCTGTTTTTTATTTTTATTTTGAAACAGGGTCTCACTTGGTTGATGAGAGTCTCACTACTTGCTGAGACTGTCCTCGAACCTGCGAACCTCCTGTCTCAGCCTCTCAAGTACTGGGATTACAAGCATGTGCCACCACACCCAGCTGAATATAGCACATTTTATGTGTACCCTTAGAAATGTCAACTGTTGTGGAAGAAATACCTTGGATGAGAAGAAGGTGTATTAGTGGCAGCATCTCAGTATAGTTCTATAAGCACCAAAAGCCCTGAACTCAGTTAACATTGTGTCCTGATTCAGAATATGGATGTTGGTACAACCAGATGCTTGGTGTTCATGATAGAGCTGAAAAAAGATGGACCTGAGACTAGAGGTAACACTTCTTTGGTAAAATATTTCCAATATTTTTAAACAAAAGAAAGGGTATATGGTGTTAATGGCTATGAAGGTGCTCAATGTTGTTTGCTTCACTTTGAATAGAAACAATTCTAGATAGAGAATTCATAAACTCCATCGTCAATATGTCTCTCTCTCAAATAATTGATTCCAGTTTCAAGAACTAATATGTGATGCTGCTCTGATTCTGAAAGAATTGAATAACTTAGAATAAAGCTTGCCCCTTTATCAAGATAATTTAGAGTTTTAGTGTGGATTAAAATTTAATCAAAATTTAAGAACAGTATTATTTAATAATGATATAATCTACATTTGTGAAGGAAATCATTTCATTACTTTGTCATTTCTTTTACTGTGTAGAAAATATTCAATTAAAATATTGGCTTTCTTTTTTAGTCAGTGTTTCCTTCTCTCAGAAGTAGTTATAAAGATGACAATTTATTTTGCAATTGGATATTTTGTATGAATCATGAAGAAACACTTTAAAAATAACTTTGTAATAAAGACAGAAAACTGGTTCTTCACGATTATGATTCATCATAATTATTTTTGAACATTTGGTAAATCCTATTTCTGTGAACTTTGAAGAGGAACTTTAAAACCTTTCAGAGACTGTTTTAAGGACCTTCTTTATGTATTCTGTAAAGGCTTCATTTTGTGAAGAAAAATGGGCTTGAAGTAATAAAGGCAGTATGAGACAATGCGGTTGTCTGTCTGTCTGTCTATCTATCTTTCTTCTTCCACTTTCCTCATCTTTTCAGTTTCTCTTCTGAGAAGTTCAAAGACATGAAGAGACTGGGGGAGTGAAAGTAATTGTGAAGAGAAGCAGATCTGGCATATTACACTTCCAAATGGCATGGTCTGTGCTCCTAGGTCCAAAGGGCAAGGGGGACGCATTGAAGTCTTTCCTTCCCAAGGGAAGAAGGCAAGGTTACCATGAGAGTTTTTAAGAAGAGACTGAGCTGGGCATGATGGCACACACTTGTAATCTCAGTACGTGGAGGGCTGAGACAGGAGGATCTCAAGTTCCAGACCAGCTTCAGTAACTTAGTGAGATCCTCAACAACTTAGCAAGACCCTATTTAAAAATAGAAAATAAAATAGGACTGGGGGTGTAGCTCAGAGGTAGAATGCCCCTGGGTTCAACCCCCAGTACCAGAGAGAGAGAGAGCGAGAGAGAAAGAGCTGCAATGGAGCCTCAGGCATGTTTCCTTAAGAAAGGGAGAGCGAATATGGTAGTCTAACAGGGGCCACATGCTACACTTGGCATTTGCTCCAGGTTTACTTAGTCGAACTGAATTTTCTGCTTCAGGTTCATAATCACTATTTCAGGAATGGGGAAGATACCACTCTAAGTTGTGCAGAATGAGCATGCAGCTGTCATCTTCATTTCCCCCCAAAGGCCATTAACAGTTTGTCCTAAAGTGATGGATTGTATTCTGCTGCATGGATCGTGAGCAAAGCAATCATAAAGCAGACCAATATTGTGAGGAAAATCAGCATTCTGAACATGAATGTAATTACCACCCTTTCCGGACATGAATCATGATGCCTAGGATTTCCAAACTCCCCTAGAACTTCCTAGAAGTTCTGAAAACGAAGTGCTAACCAACTACAGCTGTTATAATTCCTGTTGCACTTCTATAATCGCAATTGAAAAGAAAAAATGTAGGAGGGAACCATACCAAGAGTTGTTGTGTGCATACATGAATGTATCACTTTGAGTCTCACTATGAGGTATAATCATACTGCACTAATAAAACTCTAAGATAAGAGAAAGAAAAAATGCAAACATAGACTTCAACAGCACTTTATTTTTTATTTTTTGGTAATGGGGATTGAACCCAGGGCCATTCTACCTCTGAGCTATACCCCCAGCCCTTTTATATTTTTTAATTTGGAAACAGGGTCTTGCTAATTTGCTGAGGGTCTTGCTAAGTTGCTGAGGCTGGCCTCAAACCTGTGATCCTCCCATCTCAGCCTTTCAAAGACTGGGATTACAGGCTATGCCTCCATACCTGGCTTCAATGGTACTTTAAATTATGTTGTTTTTTTTCATAGGCTTCCAAGACATCCTGATTTTCTCCCCTATCGTCCTCTTGTCTCCCTTCCTACTTGGCCCAGGCACTTTCACTCATGTTGCTACCCCAGGACTGCTCAAGGCCCTTCTGTGTTGAAATACCCACCTAATCCTCCCCTCTCCAGGCAATGCTCCTACCTTCCAATCACTGCCCCTCATCTATGGTCTCTTGACCTGAAAATATTTGACAGTAGGGATTTGTTCTCTCCAGGCCCTAATTTAATCCTCCTAAGGAAAAGAAGTAGAAGTTGTTCTACGAGTTTCCTGAATCATCACTTGAAATTGTAAAATGTTATGCATTTGGAGTGGTGGCGGTGGGAGGTAACTATAGATTTCTTTGAATTCTCAAAGAGGTCAGTATCCCCCAAAATGTTATGAAGTAGGGCACCAAGGACTATTGCACTGGAGTTTATGTAGTTTCATTTGAAGATTATTCTCATTTTAGCAGAGAGCTCCTGAAAGTAATGTTCTGACCAAAAGAATTCTGCAATAAAGACAAACCAAGCTCCAATGGCAGTGAGGGGGGCATATTATTTGAGAGAGGATTTGGGGATACCTCTCCATATTATATGGATAATTATTTTTCTGCTCTATTTAATAATGACGGCAAAGGGATTTATATCTTCTGTGCCACAGCATGGCTATATCCATAGTGAATACTAAACACATTTTGAAATGTTAACACAAATGCCAAAGTGGGGTGGGGAAGCATTAAATCTACTTAAGTTTAGCAAACATTTATTGAGCACCTACCATATGTCAGGCATGGTGCTAGGTGATATAAGTTAGAAAGCTAAATAAATGCTAAGAAAGTACCTAGAAAGTACCTAGGGAGCCTTAACTAAAGGTAGAAATAAGGTCACCAGTCCTCAAATCCCTGGGCTCTTTCCCTTCTCTGATTTTTTTCCAACCAACTGCTCCTTCATCCTGTTTTTCCTCAACAGATCATGAGGAACTGAGTCCTTAGTCCAACAACCCACAAAGAACTGAGCCCTGACAACAACCCTGTGAGTAAGCTTGGAAGAAGATCCTCTCTGCATGGGAATAATGCATATAAGTATATATACATATTATACATATGTATAATGCACACAAGTGTATACATATATATTTATTTATATAAAGATGTGTGGGAATGGTAGCCCATTTAGGATAGTGGTTACCTCTTGGAAGGTGAATTAGTTACAATTTTGCATCATAAGAAATTAACAAATTACCCCAAAACTCAGCAGCTTAAAACATGCAATTTCAGGCATCCAGACTAGGCTCAGCTGAGTCTTTTGCTTCAGGGTTTCTCACAGGGCTGCAGCTGCGATCAAGGTATCAGCCAGGGGTGCGCTCTCAGATGAAGCTCAGATTCTTCCCACTCTAAACCAAAATGTGGGTATCAGTTCTTCAACATTATATGCGTCTCTAGGTGTACATGGGCTTCACTTTGGCGTCCTTTGATGATGGTGCTTTCTAGATCAGTGTATATCTGGAAGTTTAATGTGGATAGTAATAACTTGTGGACTTTGTTAAAATGTGATTGCGATTCCATAGAGGGACTGAGATTCTATATTTCTACAACACTTTTGGGTGCTGCTGATGCTGTTAATAATGGGCCATATGTTTAGTAGCAAGGTTTCAGAAGCTAGACATCCAACTCTTTCTTTACAAAAATTGTTTTAACTTGATAACTTATATTGGACAGCAACACAGGAACTTAATATAGGCTAACCAAATGATGGGATGCAACAGCTTACAAAAGAAGGTAATGTGAGCCAGAAAACAAAACAAATATGACTAATGTAAATAAACATTTTAATATGTTTTTTTTCACCTAAAACAAACCAAAGGAAGGAAATAATAGAGTGGAAATTAATGGAATAGATAATAGAAAAGCAATAGACAACAATTAATGAAACCTAAAGCCTGTTCTTCTGAAAGATCCAAAAAATTGTCAAACATTTATCTAGATAGGACAAGGAAAAAAGAGAGAAGACTCAAATTACTAGAATGAGAAATGAAAGAAGGAACATTACTACCAACCCTACTGAAATGAATTATAAAGAAATACTGTGAACAATTGTATGCCAATAATTAGATGAGATGGACAAATGCTTAAAAAGATGCAAGCTACTGAAACTGATTCATGAAGAACAAAACACATATGAATAGATGTATAACAAATGAAGAAGCCAGGCATGGTGGTATTTGCCTGTAATCTCAATACTTGAGAGGTTGAGACAGGAGGATCGTGGGTTACAGGCCAACCTCAGCAACTTAACAAAACCCTGTTTCAAAATAAAAAAAAATAAATAGGTCTGGGGATGTGGCTCAGTGGTAGAATGCCCCTGAGTTCAATCCCCAGTACCAAAAATGTGAAAACACACAAACAAATGGAGAGATTCAATCAGTACAGGTTGAGCAACCCTAATCTGAAATTTGGAAATCCAAAATGCTTTAAAATTTAAAACTTTTCCAGCACTGACATGATGCCAACAAGTAATAAATTCCATACCATGAAACTTTGTTTCATACACAAAACCATTTGAAAGCTGGATGTGGTAGCACATGCCTGTAATCCTAGTACTTGGGAGGCTGAGACAGGAGGATTGAAGGTTTGAGGACAGCCTCA
>PVJS01044161.1:0-16771 GCA_004027185.1 Glis glis | reverse complement strand
GGGTCTATTTCAGTGGGTGCACCTTGCAGCAGGGTGCTGAGCGGGAGGGGGGAGGCCGCTCCTCTTTGCCGCTGCGTGCCCCTTTTTCCCTCAGCCTGTGTGCCAGGCGGCACTGCCGACCATTTCTTTCCGTTTGGGGGCGAAACCTTCCTGGATTATCTGGATTGCAAGTGGGAAGCACTGAAGTTTTCAGCTTCCCACTTCTGCTTGCTGCCGAGTCCCTCTGGGGTGTCCCTATGCGGAGGTGGGACGCAGCGCTCCCCAGGGAGTGCTGCGTTAGTCTGGGGCTTCCAGACCTGCTCTATTCCTCAGCTTTTCCTGTGTGGCTACAGCCACAGATTGCTTGCGTCCCCACCCTCTCTTTTTTTTTCAGGAGGGGGGCTCTTTTCAGTTATTCTGTGCAGCTTAGCACTCACCTCTCCCGCCGCGTGCATGGGGGACCCGTGGGTTACGATGTAGGTAGATGGGAGTCTTCCTCTTCGTCCTTTCGTCCTGGGGCTGTCCGATCTTGTGGATGGTGATTCCGATGTCTGTGAAAAAGGCCTCAGGTTGCTGGTTGTGCGATTCTTCCCGGTCTTCCTTTTCCTGAATATATAAGTAACAAGCTCATTAGATTTATATTTTCTAAAGACATAAGGCTTCAATTACTTTGAAAAGCAAGACATGCAAAAATATTTATAGCAACAATAATATTCTATAGTTAAAAGATGGTTTGGAGGGCATCTAGCTATCCCTTCTAAGTAAAAAACGAATCTTTTGGGAAAAAATATTTGCAAATCATACCTCTACTAAAGGACTAATATCCAAAATGTATGAGGAACTTAATCCAGTAGCAAGAAAATAAGTAACCCACTTAAAAATGGGCAAAAGACTTGAACATTTCTGAAAAGAAGACATTGAAAAAAACTAAAGGTATAGGATAAAACTATGAGAATATACCAATGTCAATCTCAGCACTCTGTATTGGGAGTGGGGGGAAGGGAGGCGGGGGGCACCAAGTGCTGTGTGCATGTATGTTACTGTCAACTTGATTTTCATTGTGATGTAAGACTATCTGGCAAATTAAAACCACAATGAGCTATTATTTCACATTTGTTAGAATGGCTATGGCTATTATAAAAAATATGAAAGATAAAAAGGTATTGGTAAGGATGTGTAAAAAAGGAAATTCTTGCTCACTATTGGAGGAAATAAAAATTAATGCAACCATTATGGAAAATAGTATGGAGGTTCCTTTAAAATTTAACACTAGAATTACTATATGATCCAGCAATCTCACTACTAGGTACATATATCCCCAAAATGAAATCAGTATGTGAAGGAGACATCTGCACTCCTATGTTCGCTGAGGCATTTTTCACGCATTTCCTCACTCAATAAATAAATCTGTCTTATGTCTCTGACAAATTACTATTCTTTCTCTTAGGAATCGCGTTCCATTTCATAGGAGTCAGTTATCCATTTTCAAAAATTGTTAGAATTTTTTTCTTTTCTTTCTTTTAAAAATCACATCTGTCCTTCAAAAACTTACATTCTTGAGATTTAGCTTGGATCCCAATAACCCAGTGAATAAAGTTTGCTTTATTCCTAACTTAGTGATGGATATTCATTTTTTGTTTCATAAATTATTTGCTTTCCTGTGGCTAGGAATCAAATTTTTAAAATGCTTATCTGCAATAATAACCAGTGCTTTTTGTAGAAGAATAAAAGTCAAGAGTCATGTTTTTTGTTTATTTATTTTGCTTTTTTTTGTACTGAAAATTGAACATAGGAGCATTCTACCTCCAAGCTACATCCCAAACTTTTTTATTATTATTATTTTTTATTTTGAAACAGGGTCTTGCTAAGTTATTGAGGGTTTCGCTAAGTTGCTGAGGCTGGTCTTGAACCTGCAATCCTCCTGTCTTAGCCTTCCAAGTCCTGGGATGCGCCACCATACCTGGTTCATGAGTTATGCCTTGATAAGAAACAATAGAAATATTGTGGCATTTTGGAAAACCATACTGTGTATAAAAATTACATAGTAATGCTTTAAGCATTACTATTGTACAGTTATGAGGTTATAGTCATATTTGTTTGCAAATCATTGTGTTTATTTCTCTGTATATTAAACCTAAGGGTTTGGGAGTTAAACTTCTGAAGATAAGCACTAATTTTTTCACTACATACCAACTTTTTGAAGTGGTAGTCCCTAGCTGTTGTTAGAACAATGGTGCTTCTCTTCATGGTCATTTGGAAGACAAATTTAGAGATGATATACCTCATCTTTGATTGCAGTATACTAAATTTGTCTCTTTCTGACAGAACATCTCAGGAGACTTTAGGTCTGCTGTCAGAATTCTCCGTCCAGATTAATCTCCTTTCAGCAGTGAACATAAAACATGATAACATTTCAATGTTATGGCAGGCATATGACCTTCCAGCAGTTAATTATAATTGGATCCATATGTCTCATACATTGCAAATCCTGATAACAATTGTGGTTAATGTTATTTTATTTTTAATTTTTGAAATATAGTGAAAACAAGAATTCTAGTATATGACAACTTAATTTTAAAAAAAAGAACTAGATTTTTGAGACCTGTACTAGTTGAATTTCCAAATATCATAGAACATGTAGCAGAAATAGAAATTAAATCTGGTGTTATTTATTCCAAAAACAAAATTTTCTGCCATAGTATGCCTTGTTAGGACAACAAGTCCATTTTGTTTTTATAGGGTCATCAGAGTAGTTTAATATCATGACCTGAGTTAGGGAGCAATATTTATCATTATTTACTTGTATGTTACCTAACATGCATTATATGAATTCATAATTTGCATTTAAAACAATCACAAAGGCAGAAATTAAGAAGCATGTGTTTTTTAAAAAAATACATATATTTCCCCAAATCTCTATTATACCAGTGAACATACTTGTAAATTCTGTAGTATGTGCATATCACAGCTTAAAGACTGCTTCTATGGATCATATTTCATAAACTTCTCAAACACCTTTGCACGAGGAGCATTCTGATGTAAATATTCTTTTGATGGTCAAAGGTAACAATTTCTTGAAAAATCCACATAGAGGAATTTCACCAAATAATTGAAGAGGAAGAAAGTTAACCTTATCCATAAGACTCACTTAAAAGACAAACCACATTTTATAGTGTAACTTATAACTGGATTGTGTATTTTGGTATATGTGAATAAGGCAGAAAAAGCCCAAACTAAAAAACATGGTTTAAAGTAGGGTTTTAAAGAAAGCATATTACCAAAGTCTATTTTCATTAGCATTTGCTTTTATTCATAAGTTGTATGAGCATATTACCTGTGTACCTATGATTTGCAATGATGAATGCTATCTATTTTTGCTCAAATACTATTCATGTTCATCCTCTAGAGAGGAAAAGGATCAAAGTGATATTAATTGCTGAGTGTAGAGAACTTATTGATTGCTGTAATTTATGTTATAGCAAAAACAATAAAATTTAATCTTTGTTCCTGTGGTTTAATGAAACAATTTTCTGCAGCCTTTAATTATTAATTACATGGTTATGAACACAGTATATAAAATATTTCAATCAGACAATGACTTCAAACAGTTAGAATGAGTTTACATGTATTAAAATTGCCCTGTAGTTCTATTTGTGGTATGAGAATCAGTTTTAGTTTATGAACTATGAATTGCATTATCCGGTATGAATGCCACTAGCCAGTGGAGCATTTCAATCAAATTTTCAAAAGAAACATCTGATAAAGGAATGGTATTCAAAATATATAAAGAACTATTAAAATTCAACAATAAGAAAGCAAAACAACTTAAGTAAAAAATGGCCCAAAGATTTTAACAGATACCTCACTAACTAAAGAATATAAACAAGTGGTAAATTAGCACATGAAAAGATAATACACACTATATGTTATTAAGGAGATGTGCATTAAAAATGATATCACTACACACTATTAGAATAACCAAACTTTAGATACAGACATCAACTACCAGCAAAGATGCAGAGCAATGGGTTCTCTGAGTCATGTACAGGCAGGAATGTAAAATTCCACATTGACATTGAAAGAGGGTCATAATTTCTTTCAAAATTAAATATATTCTTCACATACAATCCAAAAATTGTGCTCCATGAGATCTACCCAAAGGAGCTGGAAAAGTATGTTAACACAAACAACTGCCCATGAATGTTTTTAGCAGAATTATTTATGATAGCCATAACATGGAAGCAACCAAGATGTCCTTTAATAAGTGGATGGGCAAACTGTGGCACATATAGACAATAGACTATTATTCAGTGCTAAAATGAAATGAAATATTCAACAATGAAAAGACATGAAAGAACTTTAGTAACATTTTAATTACATATTATTAAATGGAAGAACTCAATCTGAAAAGGCTACATACTGTGTGGTACCAAGTAGATAACATTATGGAAAAAGACAAAAGTATGTATATGCAAAAAGTACAATAGTTATCAAGGGTTGGGAGAGTGTGTCTTTATATAACAATGAAATTATCTGAATATTTATTCTCTCACATTTAAAGTAATAACAGACCAAACACAGAGGATTTTAAGAGCAGTAGAAGTATTGTGTATGATAATATGACAATGGTAAAAACATTTCATTATACATTTGTGCAAACTCATAGG
Source organism: Glis glis (assembly GCA_004027185.1). Taxonomy (NCBI): domain Eukaryota; kingdom Metazoa; phylum Chordata; class Mammalia; order Rodentia; family Gliridae; genus Glis; species Glis glis. Next base: position 12,125 of record PVJS01044161.1, on the reverse strand, counting down.
ACTTACAACACCAAAGGAGAATCTTTGAAACTATGAAGTTGGGGTGATTATATCAACACAGGTTCATCACCCGTAACAAATATAACACTGTGTTAGTCAGCATTTTCACAGCTATAATATAAAAATCTTGATTATGTAATTAAAAGAAAGGAGATTTATTTGCTCACAGTTTCCGGGGGTTCAGTCCATGTGAGACCAGGGACCACAGATCTCAGAGCATGGTGGCAAGAAGCAGAGAGAGGGAGAACACCTGGGCTGTGCTCCTTACATCATGGAGGCTGGAAGCAAGAGAGTAAGCAAGGGGAGGAACTGTATAGAATCCCCAAGGCTGCAGCCCCAGGGACCCACCTTCTCTAGCCATACCCTACCAGCCTGGACCACCATCCAGAAAAATCCATTAAAATGGATTTACCCACTGCTGAGATTACAACCAAGCTTCACTTCCAACAGTGCCGCCTTATTTTTGTGAGGGCTGGGGGACCCCCAACTCCAAACCATTACAACCTCTCTGTGAGGGATGTCCATAATGGGAGAAGTTATGCATGTGTGGGAGCAGAAATATACAATCTCTGTACCTTCCTCTCAGCTTTGCTGTGAAATTAAAACAACTGTAATAAATATAGCTTTTAATAATATATAATTAAATATTGGCTATAATATATATATGTATACATTATATATGTGTGTAGGAGTGAATAAAATAAATGATTTTATTTGAACTCGAGACACCAATATGCCTGTGCATCCAAAGGCAAGAAACCCATAGAGAAGGAAATGATTTTTCAAACAATAAAATAAGAGACAGGTTTCACTAAGTGTACAAATGTATTACTTACATAAAATACAAAATATTTCAAAATTGAAGTTAGAATATCTGCAAATGTTATGAGTAAGCCATCCAATAGACTTACACTACTTATATACAAAACAACAATAAGACATTTTTATATAGTTACAGGATTGGATGTCTGGTGCTTTCAATCTCAAGCATCTCTTCCTTTTATTCTGTAAATAGAACTGCTATATCTCCCAAAGAATCCATTCATAAAGCTCTACTAGGATAGAGCTTGGCTTCTTCTCAGGATGTGTGCAACTGTTGACAGGACAACAGTGTTAGCTTCCAGTTTGGGCAGGTCCAAAGTCCACATGTGAGATTTGATACATAGGAGAACCCATCAACATGGGGTTTTAGGTAGCCTGTGGATATACCATTTATTTGGTCTCCATGAGAATTACATTAAACAAAAAACAAGCAGTGATAAGAGATTGTGGTGGGTATTTCTAATTCCTAGCCATCTGATATTTGAAAATTCTTCCTTATTAAGAGACTTTCACTGTGTAAGAAAAGCATTCTCTCTCCACTATTCACAGCAGGTAAATTGTGAAGGATACATCGCCAGATAGGTGCTCTCATTTAGGAAGCTTAATACTGATTAAGTGAAATAAAAAGAGAGGGGTAGAGGTTATTTAGAATGGTGAATTCATATTCCAGACATAGCAGTGACTATTCTGTGTTGTTCAGACTCTATATCTTTCTTGGTCTAGGACTACCCAGCGTACTGCAAACCATTTAAAATGGCTGGTCCCACATTATTATATGCTGATTACAAATCCTCAGCCCACACATGTCCCAAACCATTCACAAAGGTTCCAAAAAGTTATACTGACCTTGGTGATGAATATTGTTTTCTCTTTTAGCTATGTTCTTTTCAGATAATTATCCTTGTTGCTTGCCTGCATTTTTAGTCAGACTGGTTCTCTCCAACTCTTGCAAATTTTGTGATCTACCTAATAGTCTCTTCAAACATTTCTGCCTCTGTTAGTAGGATATCGGTGATGTAGAGGGAGCCTTAAATTGTACAGACATAGGTTCCTAATGGCATTATTTGAAGCACAATGACAATGGTTATTTTTTCCACTGCAACACACAGGTTCCATGAATCAATAGATTTCTCATTTGGCTTAAAATAGATTGAGTTCTTTCTGTGATGTCACCAAATGAGAGACTCGTAATTAAAAATTTACACCAAAAATAAATGAGCATTGACTTGAAGGGGAAATGAATAGAAACTTGAGATATTCATTTGTATCAAGAGCTTTCTCTGTGCTATCTCTATTAATCATCTAAACGCTAAGCGCACTCTTTCACTTGAGAGGTTTGCACTCGCTCTTTACTCTTCTTTGAATCACTTTCTTTTTTTTATTTATTTATTTTTTTATTTTTTGCGGTACCAGGGATTGAACGCAGGGGCGTTCTACCTCCGTGCTATGCCCCCAACCCTATTTTTTATACTTTATTTTGAAACCGGGTCTCACTAAGTTGCGGAGGGCCTCGCTAAGGAGAGAGAGAGAGACAGACAGGAAGAGAGAGAGAGAGAGAGCTGAGGCTGGCCGCGAAACCAGATCCTCGGGTCTCTGCCTTCCAAAGTACTGGAATTACAAGCGTGCGCCACCACGCCCGGCTCTTTGAATCACTTTCTGAACAACATGTAGGGTTTCTCTTTTATACTTAGGTAGGTCTCCATTCAAATATGAAAGTCTACTCTGATTTTTTTCACATTTTATCCTTTAGTCACTACTGATTTATCTTTATTTGCATGTTATCTGTTTCCTTGAGGTATAATGTAAAGTCTATGAAAGAAAAGAATTGGTTTTGTTTATAGTTCTATCTGCAGCACTGGAAACCTAATACCCTAAGTGCATAATGGATACTAATATATTTTAACATCACATTTAATAAATCAGAGGCACATACTTATTTGTTAGTTTGCCCACATATATAATTATCATTTAGAGGAATTTTTAACTCAGCTGTAGATAATATAGATAATTACAGTTTTCAATTGGAGATATTCTAAGATAATTCACCCTAGGTGGATCTTTATCTTGTCTAATGTAAATAAATTGCACTGGAAATTTCTCCTCTCTATCCCATTCCCTTCTTTCTCACCCCAAACCTCATTTAATGTATCTTTGTAGATGTACATCTTTCAGTAAAATATGCAGCATTTTTTTGCATGCAAATACTTTAATTTTTTCAGATTGTATTTTAAATTTGTCTCCATTACATTTGTTAATATGATTTTAGGTTTAATCACATTGCTGTATATATACATTTATTTTATTGCTTCCAATTATTGACTAGTAGTACATATTATGCATCCAACATGTTTTCTTTCTTTATTATCCAATTGATGGATGTCTAGGACAATTCACTACTACCAATAGGCATGTTTTAATGAATATTTAATGCACATATAACCAATTAAATTTAGTAAATCATAGTAGTTATTTGTTGAATCATAGAAAACATACAAATCAAAATTTAATATGTGCATATTGATTATTTTTATAATGTCTGTACTAGTTAATATTTCTCTCCCAAACTATATTATGTCATTAAGGATATGTCTGAAAAATAAATTGCTATTCTGAATACTAAATGTTATTCTGGGAAAGAAAAACACAATTATTGTGAAACGAGAAAACATCTATCTCTGAAATTTAAAAACTAAAAGGCAAATTTAGAATTTAACTTTATTTCCTATAAAGAAATGAAAAGCATATCCTATTTCCACTTGCTAGTTACTTTAAGACAAATAATATTTTAACCAGTACATTTGATAAGAAGTAACTCTCAAAGTATTTTAAAGTGTAAATCATAACTCATGCTAGTTCAATTAGATTCAGATTTAAAATATTTTAAGGTCATCTAGTGTGCTTTTTCCAGATATAAACATTGTTATGTGAGCCATTAAAGTTTCTTATATTTTTATAACATCTGTAACTATATAATTGCTATCTACTTATAATTGAACAAAAGTAACATATACAATTTGCTAAGATGGTATAATTAAGAGCAACTTTTTTTTAACTTTTACGATGGCAAAATAGCCAATCTGTTTTCCTCTGATAATATTTTCTTCATTACTTTTTTTCTTCATAGGCAAACTGATTAGAAGATTTCTTTCTTTAAACTGATACCTACCATGTATATGGCACTTCTGGGCTTACTGTTTTCCAGTTTCTAATTATCCTTTATAATTTGTTCTTGCTTATTTTTATAGATCTCCCAATATTCTCTCTTACGAAATATAATTAAGTAATTGCAAAGGAAAGTACAGTTTTATAACAAGATAATTTAACAAAATTAGAAACATAGGAAAGTTAAACACTGAACAGTGAAAGAAAATTACTACATTAGCATGAATATGACATTTTTCTGTGATGACATATCAATAATCTTGAAAAATAATCAACAGGCAAAGATGAAGCGTTAGGATTTAAAACAATAAAGCCTTCAAATATTTATATTGAAACAAATCAGAATCTACAGACATTTTATTTATCAGCTCTTACAATTTCAATTAGATAGGATGCATAATAAACCAACCATTTTAGCCAAGTTTCTGAACAATCAAATCGGTGTGAAAATAAAGAATCCTCAAAGAAAAGAAGGCATTCTCAACATTTGTCTTCATGGAAGACTTCCGTTTTGGAAGTGTGTCACATAATACTTTAATCTTCCAAATGAACAATTAAAATTTATACTTAAAAATATAGAGAATAATATAGAGGTCATCTAAATATAGTTTATCCTTATACAAAGACAATCAAAGGTAAAAGGAAAGTACTTTCCTGGAAGGAATACCATAGCTACACACCTTCATATTATCAGAATCTAATATCATGCATGGCACAGTAAAGGAATTTCATTAAAAAATCTTAATTCTGAAGTGGCTTTATTTGATTTCATTTTATCACATGTTATTATTATTGTTATTATTATTATTATATTGCAATTAATGAATTAATACAAGTTTCTTGAAACTACTAACCACCAGTCAGCGTTCCAGAAATAATGATTTAACATGCTGATGTTTAAATGAAACATGCTTTAGATAATAACACCTTTAAGAGAGTATATTTAGCAAATTTTGGATGACAGCTTAGGCAAATCCCACAGAGAGTTCTGAATCTGGAATGGCCCTTCTCACCTACTCTATGTTGAGAAAGGGGGGTTAGGCTGGGTAGCCCAGCATCCTCCCTGAAAATGAATGAAATCTAGCAAGGTAGCACACTTACCAGTACCCATGATTCTATATATGCGTTTATCTCAGAATCTATGTACTCTTTGAAGTTTTTCCTGCTGACTGTGTTTTCCCCTGATGACTGTTTTTCATATGCATGCTTGAGTGGTGCTTTAATGTAAATAGGTTTGGAATTTTTCTTCTCCATCAATTGACTATAAAAAACCCTTCACATGGCCACAGATGTGGGCTCGGAAAGAACTGCAATGTGATTGATGATGATTTGGGAATCTGGGTCACTGCTCCAGTAGTTTACTTATGCCCTCTGGCCCTGCTCTTGCTTGATTCTAAATGAAGCACTTTATTCTCATGATATATTGCTGCTGGGCTCGCTGAACCTTGTGTGTTTTAGGATGTAATAAAACCCAATTTACAATAGGCTGTTTTGCTTGATATGTCATGATCAGACACTTCATTGGTACCAGCTTCTACTAGCATGACAAAAATTGTTTAGGGAAAATGTGTAATTTTCTGCTGCAGATGACATGGCTTCATGCTACCACATACTAAATTGCTAGGAACACTAGGAGGGGGGCATGTGGCACCTAAGATAACTCTGATGACATAGGTCATAGTTAAATATAAGAGAGCAATAAGTAAGCTGCATAGGTCTTCTGGCTTCTATGGCCAATTTGGCAGGACATCCTCTGGAACACATAAATGTTCACAACACATCATTATTTTCTTATTAGTTGGAAGATATATTTACTATAATTTTTCCCTTGGACAAAATATCTCTGCCTGCCCCCAGACCACTGTTGTGGAACATTCTTTAGCATTCATAAAAATTATCTCCCATCCTGTGGAATGTATGCATCTTATCAATGCTCTTGCTACATCTTGCTCTACCAGTCTTTCTGGCTTGCCAACAGCAATATGGCGGGCCAGAGTTATGTTCTGAGAAATGTTTGACCTGTCCAGGTCCTTCCAGCATTCTAACCCAGACTTAGAGTCTTATACTAATATTCCTTTATAGATGAATGTGCACTACTCTTCTTCATTCCTTATAGGGCTGGAAAAGGTCACATTTGCGAGATCTATGGCTTCTCATCATGTGCTCGAGGCCCTGTTGATCCTCTCCTTGCACAGAGGAAACATGGAGCTAGTGTTGATTGTTACAATGGTAGCTCACTGCTCTGCGCTGAGATCTGTCCTCATTGTTTTTCTCCAGAAGTCTGCTGTCATTCTAATCTTTGTCTTCTTGTATGTAATGTGTCTTTTTCTATGTCCTCTTTTCAGATTTTTTTTTATTCTAGGTTTTCAGAAATAGCATTCTGTTGTGACTTACTGTGGTTTCATTTGTTCTTATTTCCATTCAATAACTGGACTTTGGTATTTTAGAATGTCACGTTTTATCAAATATTGAACAATTTCATCCATTTTATTTTTTCATAGAACTCATTTCTGACCCCTTTGTTTCACTTTTGGGTTTTCTAATTTTATATATGTTAGACTTATTTGGGTCACTGCCTGTTTAGATTGATTCTATCATTAAGTACTTGATTACATTTTTCTTCTGCAGTGTTTAAACTTTTAATTTTATCCTGTTCAAATTTTATTTCAGTCATTGTATTTTTCATCCCTGGTAGCTTAATTAGTTCCATTTTTATCTTTGTATTTTTATCCTCATTATATTCATGTTTTATTCTAAATCTCTGAGCATATTTTTAGTAGCTGCTATAAAGTCTTTGCCTATTTTTCCCATCAGCTCTATCATTTCTCATCTATCACTTCTATCTTTGTTCTTTCTCCTCCAACATTTTATATTTACTTATCTTATAACTTCTATTATTTGAATATTATTTTTCCCAAATTCTTCTTCATGAATAATTTTACCTTCTTAATTTTAGAGTCACAAATTTTATTGTCTCTGTCATTTCTGATCTGTCTCTATTAACTTAATTTCTCCTTGTGGGTCACAATTTCCTGAATCTTACATATATAGCAAATTTGATTGGATGTTTGATATTATAACTATTATATTTTTGAGTGTCTGATTCTTTTTACTTCCTTTAAATAGGTGGTCTAATTTGCTATGATTGGCATTTAAGTTATTTATGTACTGACTGAATATTTTAAAGTTTTCTTAAAGTCTTTCAGTGCCTGCTGATTAGGAATAAGTTTGCCTTATCAGTACGACATCATAACTCTGAAGTATCCACTGAGTGATCTAAATATTGGTCTCTCTACACTTAGAAGTTCTAACATGAGCACTGGTAGGGCTCTGTGATTTATATAATTATGCAGTTTACCTTTTCTGTTTTCCATAACTTGGAACTATTAGTCCTGTGCTATCTTCTTTCCATTCCCTAAAAATCATAAATACATGTATTTTGTTAATTTCTAATAATTTATAGCAGTAAAGTGATTCTAGTACTAATTAATCCAATATAGCCCAAAACATAATTCTTCTACTTTTAACAATCTTTTGCATCCTTTCCTATATTGCCTGTTCTAGAGAAATAAAATTAATACCTCGGTGTGTAACATGATATATACTTATCTCTATATAGCATAATTTTAAACTTGGGTTCATACTATAAGTATTTCTCCCCAGCAAGCATTCTTTTACCTATTTGTTACAAAAATTTTAATCATATATCTGTTTCAGGTGGTATAAATGTAAAATATTATGTCATTTTACATCTCTTTTCATTGTATCTTCAAAATTTCTATTCTTTGTTAGGTTTCAGAAATTTCACCAATATGTTGTTATTTTTTCAGCATTGATACTAAGAATTCATGCAAACCTCAAAACTGAAATATATTCTGTCTTTGGTTTAAGAAGGTTTATTTGTCCTGTCATTATTTCTCCTACATCTGTTTATATTTATTTACATTATAATTGCTATTATTTAAATATTCTCTTTTCTGGATCTCTTCCTTATATCTCTTAACTCTACCACTATGCATTCCAAACCATTCTAATTTTTTTGTCCTGTGGTGATTGTTATATTATTTTCCATTTGCACTCCAAAAGATAAAGTTAGCTTGTATCTCTTTTTGAAAGCAATGCTTTCTTTAAATATAATTTTTTAGTGTTTCCAAATTTATTTTGTGTACCTTAATGTTTTTCTGAAATTCTTTTTATTTCATAGGTTTTCTCCTTTGCTTTTATTAAGTTTTACTCTATAACAATCTACTCTTGTATTCAGTTAGATCTTCCTTGTTTTTACTCCATCATGATACTCTAGCTTTTGGGTGCGGGCATCTCTTAACATTTGTTTTGGCCCTTCAGATTAAACAATGAAAGATAATGAGTGAGTATTTTCTTCAGTGCTTCAATGTTGACTAGAAGAACAAATAATACTTTTCTTTCTGGGGGTGATGAGGTGAATAAGTGAGGCTTTTCTTTTAGAGATTCTTATCTCTATTCAAGTAAAATTTGTGAAACTCAGCCTAAAATTAAAATGTATTTTTCTCAGTGCTAAGGAAAATAATTTTAACATTCTAACTTTCCTTTAGGTACAAGCAGCTAGGGACCCACCAATATCAATCATTCTCATTTGTTCAGAAAGTCAAGGAATTTGTTGGACTTCACCCCATGGCTCTCTCCAAGGCACAGAGGTCTATTAATTTCCTCGATGATAAAAATATTAAACACACATACTTGCATATTGTTTTTGTCTAAATGAGAACTCAGATTGTTAGATGTAATGAGGATTTTCAGACCCCAACATTATGTGATGGTTAATTTAGTTGTCAAGTTGTTCTACTAGAGAATTGGTGTGCAAATGGTGTATTTAAGTTACTCTCTATATTTTCATACTTGGCGACTCCAGATAGAACTTTCATTAATTCAACTCCAATCATTTAGAGCAGGATGAGAAGAATGTTTCTGTGTAAAGTTTAGGAAAATAGAAAGAGGCTTACTTAGTGTTCTTGCCACACACACACAGACAACAAACAAAAACCTTTGTGGGGTAATGCATATATTAAATACCTTCCAAGTTGCCATGTTTCTTGGTGAATTCACATGAGATTGTTTGTAGTAATTAAATAAGTAATAATAATTACTTCAATAAGTAATTCAATAATTCTATCAGGAATCAGATAGGCCAGTATGTCATAAAAGCAGATGGAGACTTTATAGTATAATCCTGCGTCTTAAATAACTGAGCCATTCTTGTATTTTGTTTGCAGGCTGCAGTGCTGTGCTCTTTGTCTTTCCCTTACCCTGATAGTGCATGGAATATAGCTCTGCAGTTAGACAGCCAGCCTCTCGAGATGGATCGCCTGACTTTGATATGAAGTACCTGTGTGAACTTCATCAAGGAACTTAACCTCCTGAGCCTGGCTTTCTTGTTTGGCAAATGGAGATAGTGCTGATACCTACCTCATAGGATTAGTATGTCTTAATTGATTTAGAATAGTGCCTAGCACTTATTTGATGCTAAAAATTCTAGTTATTATTCTCACCCTGTCTTCCCATCGTTTTTTCTCATCTGCCTCTGTCTCTGATTTGCCTTTTCATACACACATACAGCAAGTAAAGGTCACTGGCTGATTTTCTAGATCCATCATTCAAAAACATTTTCATGTGGAAAAATAAAGTTGTTTTAGCATATATATATATATATATATATATATATATATACATACATATATATATATGCACTAAAATTGGCTCTTATTTCAATATTGCCACTTCATGACATGGATTATTTAGGTGCAAAATAATTAAATAATAAATAATTACTTTAGGCACAAAATTTTAAAATTCTGAATTATTCCTTTAGTTGTACAGATAAGCATAGCACTGGAAAACCCAGGGAAGCTTAGAACTATACATAAATCTCTAACAGCAGATAAGTCTCTAGTAGTTACCAAGTACTTCAAGTACTTCATAACTAATAGTTTGAAGTAATTTAAGCATGATAAGAAAACCATAGCAAACCCTGTGATACATAGTGGTTGTTGCTTAAATTCAGAGATTTCAGATACAGGAGCAAAACTAAAGTGACACTATTTATTGTGCTTGATTATGATGGAGAATTTTCATGAAAAGTGAATATAAAACAGATTTCTTGCTCTTTTTGTGTTAGGAGAAAACATTAGAGCACAAGCATCCATGAAAGAGGGACAGTTTATTTTTCCTGAAGGACAAAATCTCATGTGGCACAGGCCAGAATCCTAACAATTTGTCTACTCAGTCAGCCACCTGCCACATGTGGAAGAATTGTTTTCGATAATTTACCATAGCCAAGGAAGTTTCCTTCAAAAGTCAGAACAAATCTATGCATAGAAAACAATTTGGCAAACTTCTTTCAGAAGTGTATGAGCTATGAACATACAAAATAACATCTGACCTTAAAGAAAAATAGGACTGGTAAGTTTCTACAAAAATGCTTTCCTGATAAGAGCTAGTTGTCAGTGTTTTAAGCTAGATTCCTTAAAAGAGCTAGTTGTCTGTTTTAAGCTAGATTTATTTTAATGTGCTTTTATTGGTGCTTTATAGTCTCACATCACAATAAAAATTAAGTTGACAGTAACATACATGCACACAGCACTTGGTGTCCCCCCTTGCCTTCCCACCCCCCAATACAGAGTCCTGAGATTGACGTTGGTATATTCTCATATGTATACATGGTCAATGGTAGTAATTCCATTAATGAACTTCATTCTTCCCCTGCCCTTCCCTTAGACCACCTCCCTGACTCCACTGAGGTTTCTGGAGACCCTTTTGTATGCCCACTACTCCCTAGCTTGTGCATTTTAGAGAAAACATAGTACCCTTCTCTTTCTGTGATTGGCTAATCTCACTTAACATAATGTTCTCCAGGTCCTTCCATTTTCTTGCAAATGCTGTTATTTTGTTCTTCTTTTTGCTGAGTAGAATTCCATTGTGTGTATTTCCCATAATTTTGTAATCCATTCCTCTGTTGATGGACACCTAGGTTTGTTGCATAATTGGGCTATTGTGAATTGTGCTGCTATGAACATGGGTATGCATATATTCTGTAGTATTCTGGTTTCAACCCCTTTGGAATGATACCCAGTAGTGGTATTGCTGGATTATATGGTGGATCCATTCCCAGTTTTCTTTTTTTTATGTGCTTTTATTGGTTCATTATAGTCTCAAATCATAATGAAAATCTTGTTAACAGTAACGTACATGCACACAGCCCCTGGTTCTCCCCCGCCTCCCCCCCTCCACCTCCTCATTCCCCCCTTCCCAATACAGAGTACTGAGATTGATGTTGGTATATTCTCATATGTACACTTAGTCAATGGTAGTAATCCCATTAATGAACCTCACTCTTCCCTTTCCCCTTTTCTTAGACCACTTCTCTGCTTCCGCTGAAGCTTCTCCTCCATTGTCTGGAGTCCCTCTAATATCCCAATTACTCCCTAGCTTGAACATATTAGAGAAAACATGACCCTTCCCTCTCTGTGATTGGCTGATCTCACTTAACATAACATTCTCCAGGTCCTTCCATTTTCTTGCAAAAGACCAAATGTTGTTCTTACTTATTGCTGAGTAGAATTCCATTGTATGTATTTCCCAAAGTTTTATAATCCATCCATCTGTTGATGGACACTTGAGTTGGTTCCATAATTTGAACTTCCTCAACAAGACCCCCCCCAAAGCTCAGGAAGTTAAAACAAGAATTAATAAGTGGGATGGCAATAAACTAAAAACTTTCTGCACATCAAAGGAAACCATCAAGAGTCTAAAGAGAAAGCCTACAGAATGGGAGAAGATTTTTGCCAGCTACACCTCTGACAGAGGACTAATATCTAGGATATACAAAGAACTTAAAAGACTTTACACTAATAAAACAAATAATCCAATCAAGAAATGGACACTTCACAAAAGTGGAGTGAATAGACACTTCACAAAAGAAGAGATACAAATGGCCAATAGATACATGAAAAAATGTTCAACATCATTAGCAATCAGGAAAATGCAAATCAAAACTACTCTGCAATTCCATCTACCCCCAATCAGAAAGGCAATCATCAAGAAGTCAAACAACAATAAATGTTGGTGAGGATGTGGGGAAATAGGAACTCTTCTACACTGTTGGTGGG